>JADRCC010569416.1:0-28064 GCA_019843855.1 Hylomyscus alleni | reverse complement strand
TGTGTGTGTGTGTATGTATGTGTGTGTACATGTGTGCATATGCATATATGTATATATAGCAGAAGACAACTTGCAGGAGTCGTTTCTCTCCTTATATCATGTGGTCCCAAAGAATCAAACTCAGGTCATCAGGTGGCAACAAGTCATCTCTCTGACTCAATTGTCAGATTTAACCGGTGTATCCTATAGAATATATTTCACGGATACTGGGCAACAGTGGTACACACCTTTAATCCCAGCACTTACAAGACAGAGGCAGGCTGGTCTACAGAGTGAGTTTCAGGACAGCCAGGGAGGGTTACACAGAGAACCCCTATTTCAAAAGAACAAACTGAAAACACAACAATAAAAAGAATATACTTCACTGAGGACGTGGCCCTATAATAAACCTTTTATCCCTCTCCAAAATACCATTCATGTTTTGAGACTGATGCTTCCCATTTTAATTTTAAACTCTATGTGCCCCTCTCTACGCCATATATACTCCAACTGGAATCGTAAGTGTATACAGAGTTTAGGGGAGTAGCTGGCTCCTCTTTCTCTGCCTTCCCTCTCCTGATTCTTAAGTGCCTCTATGCTCTGCAATGAAGTGGTGGTAAGTTAATCTGCTTTAAATTCTTTGACAGGTGCACATGTTCCTTGCTACCCACCCTAATGTTTTGGATTTACTAATGAAAGGCTACATATATATGTACCCTTTTATTTTTATATGCCTTAAACAGCTCAATGGCTGGGCACTTCCAAACCTCCCCGAGGCTAACACACTCTCCACTCCAATATTCCTGAGTTATTTACTTACTAAAACCTATCTTCCATCTAGGCCACCATGGACGCAGGCCTGCAACCCTTGTGACCCCCAACTCTTTCATCTTGGCAGTGTCTCTGTCTCTCTGTTCTACACTCCTCAAGCAGGAACCTTCTCCTGGAGTGGCCCAGCCACTGAGCTTCTTAGGGCATATTAAAAATAAGGCCTTTGTGTGTGTGTGTGTGTGTGCGCGCGCGCGCGCGCGCGTGTGTGTGTGTGTGTGTGTGTGTGTGTGTGTGTGTGTGTGTGTATGTGTGTGTGTGGTGTGTGTGTGTGTCTGTGTGTGTGTGTCTGTGTGTGTGTGTATGTGTCTTTCACTCTAAATCCAAAATGCACGCACACCCTCCGGAGAGTTTAGAGCAGATCCCTACTACCACTTCACTGGGAATGTATCTGTACTGATAACCAGACCTTTCAGGGAGCATCTGTCTAGTTAGAGTAAGGCAGGAAGTCCCGCCATGTAGGAAATGCTTGGACCATGGAGAGGAGGACCGTGTTCCTGGTCTTCTCCATAAGCAGCATCGCATGGTTAATGATGAGCATTAAGAGCATTGTCAAAGTTTTTTCCTGGCTCTGAGATTTGTCTTGGCTCCTTGCCAAGAGCTGAAGATCAAAAAGGACTTGAGTGACCCCTGTCGCCCAGGGTCTAAAGCTCGAGGAGTCAGTTTCTGACACAGCATGGATGGCCATGTGGGTCCTTCAGTGTATGTACCTATATTCCTTGTGTTTCCGGTGAGCTCCCCTGTCCCCTTCTCAGCAATGGGCTCTCACTTCAAGCTGTTTATTGAATGACACCCCCCCCTGCCCCCACTGCCCCATCACAGGGACTGAATGGAGCTTGCGTTTCTTGCTTTTGCAGGGCTTCAGTGACCAGGAGGACTTTTGGGCACAGTGGCATTGCCGTGCACACCTGGTATGCATGTCCAGCACTAATCAAGTCCATTTGGGCAATGGCGATTAGCCAGCATCAGTTCTATCTGGACAGAAAGCAGAGTAAGGTAAGTGACCAGACCTTCCACCAGGCGGCCAACTGAGCCTCAGGCAGCAATTTAGGGATTAGATGGATAGGGGAGGAGGGAGGAGCTGTGTTCTTGGCTTGAGATCTATGGGGTAAGGGCCTGCCTCTTGGGGCTGCAGGTAGGAGGAACACCAGGAAATCTTTAAGAGGCCATGGGTGCTACCTGGCAGGGTACAACCCAAGGTACAACCCAGCCACCACCAGAGGTGCTTAAGCCTCAGGTACAGCCCTTAGGAATTCGGAACATACTTTCAGCGGCTCTGGAGACTCCAGTAAGCTCTCACACCCTCACCATGTTTAAACAGTGGTATATTGTTTTCTTTGGGGTGGGGGTGCAGATAACCACCCTCACCGCATAGACAGGACTAACCTCTCAGGGAAATTGCTGCGAAAAGCCCTCCAGGCTTTTCCAACTGCCAGCTCTGTTTCTAAAATGTAAAACTGGAAAAGTGAAAAGGAAAACAAAACAGAAGCAGCCCCAGCTCTGACTCCCTCAGGTAGACCCGGAGCCTGGGGCCTTGGGAACCGGCCATCTCTGCGCCCAAGCGGCTCATCCACCCCCAGCCTGAATGGCCAGCTGCACTTTCTGGTGGGTGGGAGAACGGTACTCGTTTGGTTCACACAGGGCTTACAGCAACACACCAGTCCTCTCTTTCTCCACCTGGCTTCCCGTCCCTCTTTTCCAGGGACCCCACAGGCCACTCCCATTCAATGGATCTCAGAAGGAGCCCTGATGTGGAGATGGCCGTAAGCCTGCATTAGGATTCTACAGGTCATGGAAACACTGGTCAAGATCAGCCTTGGCCCCTCTAGTGGCTCCCACCAGCCATAGACGTTGCCTGCCCATGTTCCCAGGGGCAGGTGGGATTTAATAGATCAGGATGACTGGATTGGTACCCTCTTGGCTCTTTGTTCCTTTACTATGGGGTTTTTTTTTCCTCTGGAGGAGAAAGCAGGAATTGAAAGTAAGATAAGTTGCAACTAGTAAAATGAAACCAGCAGAAATGACCCTCTCCCCCCCCCACACACACACACACCCCCCCTCCCCCCTTCCCCGTTCCCTTCAAAACCATGGCCTGTTCCCCGTCACAGTGGCTTTTTGCTTTGTAAAATAGTGTTTCTTTTTTTTTTTTTTTTTTTTTTGAGTCTTTCTGACCCCTTTATTTAGTCACTTTTGGAGTGACCAAGTCTGGAGGTGTGTGTGATATTCTTTGTGGATGGAAATCATGAGCGTATCCTACACTCTTCTAGTGGTGATGGGCCTTGGCGCAAGCCTTTGAAGCTTGGTTAGATCAAAAGAAACAGGGCCAGAGGGGTTTGACTCATGGTGGATGTTGAGACAGTGGGTGGGGGTTGTGTTCCCTGCTCTCTGCTAGACAGCCTTAGAGGTCAACACCCACAAACATCGATCTTATCCTGGGTTGCTGGCTGGTGGGTTATAACAGTTGGAAGCAGGAAAGTTTCTCCTGAATTCCCACTGTCAGTGACTCTTGAGCATAGAATCCTAACCCACCCCCCTATTCTAATACCATAGATTGCAATGGAGACAGGAAGTCTCCCACAGGATATGTCACCCACAGGATAGTGCAGTGTCAGCAGCTAGCTTGGGGTCCTCTTCCCCATGCTGGTTTTTTTTTTTCTTTCAGTTTCCTGAGTGTCTCAAGTCATCTATTCTTGGGGTTCTTAAAAAAAATGCCTGTGAGAAGTCTTGTTTAGCAGACTTCCAGTTAGCCATGAAGGGTACAGTAAGTGAAGCTCAGGAAGAAATGATCACTAATCCTTTTTTAGCAGGAAGCATTATTTAAGAGACAAACTGAGGGCTGGAGAGACAGCTAAGTGGTTAAGAGCACTGGCTGTTCTTCCAGATCAGAGTTCAATTCCTAGCACCTACATGGCACTTCATAACTACCTCTGACTCCAGTTCCAGAGGGTCTGACATAAATCCAGGTAATATACAAATGCACATAAAATAAAAATAAATTTTGAGAGAGAGAGAGAGAGAGAGGAGAGAGAGAGAGGTTCAACTATAAGAGGTAGCCCAAACCTGTAATTCTAGCTCTTGAGAGGCAAAGACAGGGAGACTGCTTCTTCAGGACTAGCCTTATCTATATAGAAAGTTCTAGACTAGCTAAGGTTACTTACTTAGTGAGACTCTGCCTCAAAAAAAAAAAAAAAAAAAAAAAGGCAAAACCAAAGGCCAAAAGCATGAGGAAGCTCTCAGCTGTCCTTTTCTGTTTACTCTGAAGGACTAAAGAAAATAGCCAAAGTCCCAGAGGAATAGGATTCCACCCAGGAATCGTTACATAGCCTTAGCTATGTATCGGGCAAGAAACATTTGTTTTCTTGTGGTTCTAGGAACCTAAGACAATATTGCTAAGCAAGTTCTCTACCACTGCGTTCTTAGCCCCGCGTGTCTGTTAGGAGTCAAATCCTTTAACCTTATAGACAGGTGAGGATCAAGGTCCTCTGTTTGGACAGCAGATGACTATTTTCCAGCTCCTTGACCTGGGTAGGCATCTTATCACACATGTTTTTGCTTTTTCTAATTAGAGGACAGAAAAGGAACTTCCTGAACCAGATTAGTAGTCGGTGAAGTGGCATGATTGTTTATGAAATTGCTTTAGGAAATAGTTTCATTTTAAGAAAACTGTGTTTTATTAACATCACGATTAAGCTAGCCCATTCTCCTGTCTAATGCTGCATCGAGTTTAAACTTTCTGAGAAGCCCCACATTAAGTCAGAGATGGAGAAACATTCGGTAGGAATTACATTGCAACATGGTTCATTTCTGGGATGTCACGTGACCCATCTTTGGTGGGCACCATGGACTCACTCCGGAGTGAGTGTCAACAGGTCTGGGATGGAGAGCTTCAGATATTTCTGGACAAGCCAGTGTGGGCTGGCATCCTGGCAAGGCTTGGCATTCTACTGTATGGGGCCATGCCAACCATTCCTTTCTCTGAAGGGCTCCCAGCATAGTTCAGGCCTCCCAAGTGATGTTTATCAAGCCCAGAGAAACAAGTACTGTCTAGTGGTTTGAGTCAGCGAGAGCAGTAGCCAAGACAGCTCAGGGATCCCTTCCCTCCCTGACACCCAGGTCACTCTTCTTCAGTGTCACTATGCAAATCGTTTTTGAAAGCCTCCCCTCTCTTCCTATCTACTCTCTCTCCATTTCTTCCTTTCCCTTCCCTCTGTTTCCTCTTTCTCCTTCGGCTCCTCAAACATGTACAGGAAGGGACATTCTCACTTTCAAAGGCAGAATGGAGGAAAGTTGGCTCGCTGCAGTGCATTGAGTATACGAAGCTCTACAGACACGAATTATAATTGATCATTTATATCTGCTGATACTGAAGATCAGAGATTCGGTCAAAAGGATCCAGTGACCTTTGTATCCTGGAGCCAAAGAATGTCCTAGAGACCTCAGGGGAAAGTCTGTGAAAGCTCACATTGTTCAGAGGAACTAATGGATGCTTTTCCTCTGACCTCAGAGTGGTGTGCTCTGGAGCTAATGTGCAGACATCTTTCCTCCTTAATCTTTCATTTTTTTCATCTTTCTTCATCCAATCTGTCACTTATTCCTTCTAAAATAAACTGCATGATAGAACAAATTAAGGCTTATTTACTGAACATCAGCACCACGTGAGAGGCCATTTGGGATGTGAAGGGACTCTGGGAGTGGCCCAGAGACCTTGCTAAGGATAAGGAGAATCTCCAGGGAGTGCTGGGTCATTGTGATAGGCCCATTCCAGAAAGTTCTTAAAGTTACCAGAATCTAGACTATATTAGAAAAAGACTATCTGTTGTTGCTGCTTCTGTATTTTGGTTTTCTGCCAGTGAGGTTGATATGTAAGGGGGCGGGGTGGATGGGGGAGTGGGGAGGTAGGTAGGGGGCTGGTCTGAGGATTTCCATGTGATTAATGGGATCCTTAAAATGTCAAGCAACACCATCAATCTAACCTCATTCATAAATTACATCCAGATTCTAATTTATATCCCATTCCTATTGCAATGGTCTTGATGTAGAGAATCTGGCACGGTCTTCATCCCAACTCTGTAATGTGGGCTTGAAGATCCCCATGGTATTTGAAGATCAGAGAGGTCAAGGATCAGAGTCTACCAGTGACCGACCAGGAAGGAGCTCCTGGGTCCTTGCCACTGTGCTACGTGGGTTTAATGAGATGCTGCTCTGTAGTTGTTCAAGTGTGAACTGCTTCTGTGAAAACACAGGTCTTGGTAATGAACAGTGGTGAAAGAGAGGAAGCAGTGGACTGTGCTCACTCTGCTCGCCTGAAGGATAAAGCACAGCCAGATGGGTGCTGTAGATATGTAGAGTCCACATGAAATTGAAAGCCCTTCCTGCTTCCTACAGCCAAAAGGCTGCCAAGCCTGGCAGCCGGATTTGTTTATGAACAAGGGGGCCCTAACCTGAGGAAGTCGACCAGATTCTGAATGTAAGAAAGAGGAGACCAAAGTCAAAGCACCAATGCGGGCGAAGGAGGGGAGGAGGAAGAGAGATCACATCGGGTGAACAACTGGAGGGCAAAAGTCTAGGACCTTCTTCTGCCCAGAAGTTGCTGTCTTCCATCAGGCAACAACAGGCCAGAAGAAGGGCAAGGCCTTAAGGTGGTGCTGACTTGGGGGCCCATGTGTAGGACAAAGCCCCTGAGCAAAGGAGGACTCCTGTAAGTCAGGAAGAGGGGACAGTGGTGTCAGGAAGAGGGGACAGTGGTGTGCGGCCTCACCAAGGCTGTCAGAATCTGTCTGGAGCCTTGTGGGTGTGGAGAGACCTGATCTCAGGCAGCAGTCCCCCCACGGAGCTCCCCAGCTCTGCCACAGAGAGCCAGGGTGTGCTTAGATTATCATTTGATTATCACATCATTTCGTGATGTGTATCATAAAGACATTGATTTCTACAACCACAGCAACTAATTGCAAAATGCCAAATAATGTCTATAAAAAGAAAATACAATGCATTTCCACATTGCAAAAGATGTAACTAAAGCAGATGGCCTTCCTGGGCAGGGAAGGGGGGGGAATCACTTTTAGGGATGGAATTGTAAACTGGAAACAAAATGGTTTGTGGGCTCTCTTCACTGGCTATGACTATTAGCCCATTAGGGTCAGTTGACCTGCATACAACCTAGAGTGGAATTTGAATTGCATTATGAAGACTTTAGAGTCTTCATAGATTTAATCAATGAAAATTTAAGCAGATCTTGTTACAATGCTGTTGGCAGGACCTGAGTATTGCAGAGATTTCTGTCTTGTGCATATAGTCTTTACAGATGTAGGACGCCAGTGTCTATCATCTAAACGTTCCATGGTCCCGTGGGTAATAACTGAAGATGTCGAATAACTTAAAAATCTATTATTTCGTGAATTTGTTTCACAAATCCTATCTGTCATTCATAAAGCTAGGAGTCATTTTCTCCTCCTTGCTTAAGAATAAAATATAGTCACAACTGTGTGTGTGTGCGCGCGTGTGTGTGTGTGTGTGTGTGTGTGTGTGTGTGTGTGTGTGTTGCTAGGGGTTGAGCCTAGGATCTTGTGCTCACTAACGAAGTGCTCTCCCATGAGCCATACCTCTTCATTCTACTTTTTATGTTGAGAATAGGTGTCTCACTAAGTCACCCAAGCTGGCTTTGAACTTGTTCTTTGGCCCAGGCAGACTGCAAATTTTATAATTTCCCTGCCTCAGCTCTTCCAAGTAACTAGGAATTCTGGCCTTGACACAATTTTTCATTTGTTGTTCTGTCAAGCAGAGAAGAAAGGAGAGGAAGGGGAAGGAATTAGAGGGAGGGAAGTGGATGCACCACACACAGCTTGCCTCCTAGCTCATCCCTCTGTAGTAGGTGGTAACTTCCCTGGCTTATATTTAAGAACAATAAGGCTCAATGAGATTAAATGCCTTTCGCTGAGTATAGATTACAATGACCACACTCTTCCAGTGTGCTCTGTAGCCTTTAGTATCCTGGGCTGTGAATTCCAGTTTGTGTAGCTTATGAGCCACCTGAATTCAGGCTGACAAGTAGGCAAATATTTTCTGTTCCTTCCATAATCTGTTCACCTTCCCTTTCCAGTCCAAGATCCATGCGGCACGAAGTCTGAGTGAGATTGCCATTGACCTAACAGAAACGGGGACCCTGAAGACCTCAAAGCTGGCCAACATGGGGAGCAAGGGGAAGATTATCAGCGGCAGCAGTGGGAGCCTGCTGTCCTCAGGTAGGGCCTGAACCTAAGGCACCTTCTACAGAATGGCTTCCTTCCGGGGACGGGGGGGGGGGGGGGGGGGGGGGGGGGGACGCCTGGAAGGGAGGATGCCATGCACAGGAGGCTACTGGGTACACCTTCCAAAACCTGCCTTTAGTTCTCAGACCAAAGTCTGAAGCCAACTGTGGGTCTATGAAAAGTTTCCCAAGGTGTCCGAAGGGGCACAGGGAGATGTGTGTAACTTCAGTGTGGGACAAATTGTCAGAATCTCCAAGGGGACTTCATGGGGTTTTTTTAGAATGCTGACTGATGTAGTCATTAACTATCATCACGAGCGTCAACTCCAAAGGCAGAGAGTGA
Organism: Hylomyscus alleni; assembly: GCA_019843855.1. Taxonomy (NCBI): domain Eukaryota; kingdom Metazoa; phylum Chordata; class Mammalia; order Rodentia; family Muridae; genus Hylomyscus; species Hylomyscus alleni. Next base: position 19,671 of record JADRCC010569416.1, on the reverse strand, counting down.
GGTTTACTTGTGTTCCCTTAAGAGGGAGGTTATCCCAGTAAGGACAGAGGTCAGGGTCAAGCTGCTACGTTCTACTTCCAAGGAGACATCTGGGGCTTTATAGGGTAAATGAGACTTGCTGTCACAAAGGAATGGCCCTTGTCACCATCTGGTTCTACTCCCTAATTCTCCTGCTCTCCCACAACACGGGGTTGCTCTCTGTGACAGCCCTGGCTGTCCTGGAACTCACTTTGTAGACCAGGCTGGCCTCCAATCTACCAGTCTCTGCCTCCTGAGTGCTGAGATTAAAGGTGTGAGGTACTACACCTATTTCTGTGAGCATCAGGCCGTTTATTTTGACATTAGAGGTTAGGAGGTCCAGATCAAATTTGTCTTGGCTTCGACAGTGGAGATCGAGGAAGTAGTTGATTGGTAGAGCACTTGCTTAGCACACTCAAGGCTCTGGGTTCAATCCCCAGCTTCTGAGTCAGTCAAAGAGTGGGGAATAATGCTGTTTGCTTAAATGACAAGACAGGCCTGGGTTTGTATGAGGTCAGAGGGAGAAAGACAGCGATGTTTTGTGAGCCACGTGACTAGCCAATGCCTCTTCAAAAGCTGTCTGTTGGAATCCTGATGAATTTAGGCGGCTGTTCTAGTCTGCTTTCTGTCACTGTGCTAAAACACAGTGACCAAAAGCAACGAGGAGAAAAGAAGGGTTTGTTTCATCTTATTCTTCCAGTTAACCATCCATCACTGAGGGAAGCCAGAGGGAGAACCCAAGGCAGGAACTGAAACAGAGACCACAGAGGAACATGGCTTACTGTTCTGCTCTCCCAGGCTCATATTCAACGAGCTTTCTTATCCAGCCCAGACCCACCTGCCTAGGGATGGTACCATCTACAGTGGAGGGAGCCCTCCCACATCAGTCACCAGTCAAGATAATCCCACACAGACATGACCCCCAGGCTGATCTTATCTGGGCAGTCCTGTAGATCAGACTCAGGCAGATGACACTAGGCTGTGTCAAGTTGACAGTTAACTAGGACAGGAGCCATGTCACCTTGCCTTTGAGCTAGGAAACGAAGTCTTTACCTCCTGTCCTTTTCCAGGGCTAGAACTATACACAGTGACTGCAAACAACTGTCACGACAGAAAAGGGAAAGACAGAAGAGGAAGATGAGCTGACCCATGTGAGCTTCTGGGCTGGTGTTGCCCACTTGTAGTCAGAAGTTGAAGCTGAACAGAACTAAGGACAGAACGCACACTAGCCGTGGAGTGAGATGTGGGTTTGCTGTGGAGCACACAGAGTGTGAATCGGTTCTCCATGTAAGACAGGCTATGACCCAGAGATATGTCCACATGCTTAGGAGCTTTATAGTATGACACATTGCATTATTGTTTGTCCTAAAGGAACTGTCAAAATTAGATAAGCTTCAGGTTCATAAAAGCTGAATCTGTGTTTGCCTGATCTCTAGGACGTTAACTCTAACTCTTAATTCTGCCCTTCCCTGAAATTCTTTGAAGCTGTTTCAGACAAAAGGTGTGCCAGGTGGCTGCTGCTTCTGAGGCTCAGGGGTTTGCAAGGAAGACTGTAAAAAATGTTGTCTTCTTGCAAGACAGGAACATTCAAAACCTAAGGTCTCTCTGGAGTTACAGCCCCTCCCATCCTCCCACTGAATGGGCAAAGTAGAACTAAAGGCAAGACTTTGTCCTTTAGACACAGCATGCAATGATTTCCCTAGTTCCTGTTAAGCCCAGTCTGAGGCAAAAGCCTGGCTCTCTATCTTACCTACCTCCTGTACCTAGTTACAGAGAATCCAGCTTTGCTCCACCCCGGACTCTTCCAGCTGAGGGTCAGAGGATACAATAGGATTCAGCCTTAGCGCTCATCTCACAAGATGCTGTAAATCTTCATGAGCCCAAGAATCAGTTTCTTTGTTGTTTTTGTTTGTTTTGTTTTTGTTGTTTTTTTTCGAGACAGGGTTTCTCTGTGTAGCCTTGGCTGTCCTGGAACTCACTCTGTAGACAAGGCTGGTCTCAGAAATCTGCCTGCCTCTGCCTCCCAAGGGCTGAGATTAAAGGCATGTGCCACCACAGCCCGGCCCAAGAATCAGTTTCTACTTCTACCAAGTTCTCAGATCACTCTGCAACTGGTGGTCCAAGGACTGTGTTCTGGCAGCCACTCTTCTTGCCAAAAAGAGATTAAAGTGGGGACGTGGGTCAAGATAATGAAACCTAGGCTTCTCCACTTTGAGCCTATGACCTGCTCCATCTTTCTGGGCCCCTCATATCTGAGGCAAGCTCTAAGGGCACCAAGACAGATACCTATCAAAAGCTGTAGATGAAGTCCCTAAAGTGAGACTGAACCCACCTAACCACTAGGAATATCACCTGAAGCCAGAATGCAATCCATTTCTATGCTGCCATCAGATTGGCATTATTTATCAATCCAATGGGCTAAAAGATAAGTCACAAGAAAATCTTCCTGCCGGATCCATGCCTACATGTAATGTGTGAGCATCTTTCTCTCAAGATGCTGAAGTGAGTTTCACATGTTATAGCAGGGGCCCGAGTGAGTAGCAGCTGGAGCCACTTGCAGGTTGTACCCTGTAGCTTCCAGCCGCTCAGCACTTTCTGAGATTGCTAAGCAGGAAGAACTGTGGAAGGAAGAAAAAGTCCTGTGAGGAGACCAAGGAACTTGTCAACCTCTACCAGGCCATACAAGTTTGTGCCTGAAAATTGTCTGTGAATGCCAACTGAGGCTCTTTGGGAATGCCCCACGCCCACCCTCTTGACTTAGGAAAACAGTTGGGACAATGGAGGGAGGAACCAGAACACTGCCACCAGTGAACAAAGGGAATCTCTAGGGTACATTCTCTGGTCCTCCCTCCCACAGAGACTGCTGCCTACTGCCTGTGGTGAGTGCTTGCTCTGGGAGGAGGCAGCATCCACCTAGGGAAAGCTAGGCTTCACCACTGGAAAGCCATTGGTACCCTGCGTAGGATGGGACAAGTTCTCCCCTGTGCGGAGGATTTAAAGCTGCTGGTCTAAAACTGGGGCAGCTGCCTAGTCTTCCTCCTCTGTCTTTCTGTCCTCTTGCCTATAACATGCTCTCACATGCTTGCTGACAGAGGACAGCTCTGTCTTTTTATTAACACTTGCCTGACCTTCCCCACTAAGAACATTCACTCATGAACAAGACAGCCCAGCATCCAATTGCACGAACTTTTTCCCTCCTTCCCTCGTTATTAAGTAGTATCTAGTAAATGCGTCTTGGAAACATATTGAGAGCCTAGCTAGCGCAAGTTCATTGTTCAGCACACAGTGGCCACTAGTAAAGTTGTTGATAAGAAATTTTGTAGCATAGCAGTAAGGCTTGTGTCGCGCGTTAAGAGTCTCCTTTCTGGGAATTGCCAGCACATCCTCCCTTACTGGTAAAAGCGATCCCACCTTGATTGTTAGGAATGGCATCCAAGCATCTTTAATCTAGACAGTGCATCTCTATCCTGCTGTCAAGTTGACCTTCTTTGTCACACTGGTGATAGACCTTCTGAGGTCACTTGCATCAGCCCCTCAACCCTTGTTGCTTCTGTTCATTTCTTCCAACACATCCCAGTAGTGCAACATCATGCATAACGGAACTATATTAACAATGCTGTCGTATTTCCATAAGGTAAACATTTACTCCTAAGAGATGTTATGCTTTGATTTTGATCATAGCTTTGGGTCCACTTTAGGGAACAACACCCTTCCTCCCCCATCATAACCCCCAAGGCATTGCCAAAGGAGCCAGTGCTCCCAGGGTTTGTTTATACTGGACTGTAGAACCTTGAGTGCTGCAAAAACTACTTCTGTTGAATGGGTGTTTCTGAACTCGATTATGCAGGGCTGGCCTGAGCCAAAACTGGGGAGGTTAGTGTACATGGCATTTGAAAATATAGAGTGCCTCTCTGAAAAGAGTTTGGTGCATTATCTATTGATGCAAAATGGAGATAAAGTGGTCCTAAGCTATTAGCAGCTTTAAAAGAAGTTGTTTCTATTTATGGATATATAACTACCTTTAAAATCACTAAGAAGTCCAATTCTTGGTATCTGAGGCCTCTAATGCCAAAGAAATGAAGGAATGCCATTGTTAAACATTCCAAAACCCAGAAGCTCATGCACACCAATATCCTGAGTGTGAGCAGGACAGGAGAGGCTGGGATGAGCTTTTTCCAAATGAAAAGGGCATTTGGTTCTGTGATTGACTAAGCGTGACATCAAGACATTTTACATACGAGCTCCCATGAGGAGACTGTCGGTTCTATCCTGTTGGAGACTCACAGAGTTGTATCCCATCTAAGTCAGAGTACAGGCCTGTGTTGGGCAAAACCTACATGTATAGGGGTTCAGGAAATCTGTTAACCAACCTCCCAAAAGGAAGCGAATAAGTAGAGACATTTAGTCACTGTGGCCTGTAAGGGCCTGGATATTTCCTCCACATTTGGAGATGGCTTTGGCCATGGAGAGTTGCTCACATAGACTTTAAGTAACAAATTGTTAGGATGTTCAGATTCCATTTGAGAAATCGAGTGTAAATGCAAACCATTCGGCTGAGCTGTTTTAGGGCATGTTCTTTCTCTCCCTGCCAGCCCACCTTCTCTTTCTCCATGAGCTAGGGTACAGCTTAGTGGATAATACATTTGCCTATAGCCCTCAATCTAATCCCCAGCACCATCCAAAAAAAAAGAAAAGCAGAAGACCCAAATCATTGGCAGGATCATCAAAGAGTTTATTTCTCCTTCCCCTTCCCTCATTACCTGAAGTGTCAAAGGGAAGGGGTTGTGGAGGATGCGTAACAAAACGTGAACTACCGTACTTGTCCTCGTAGCTAAAGGCACTCGGCCTCCATAGCTTCTCTGGAAGTGAGTCTAAGATTCAGGCCAGCATTGGTTTAAGGATCTGTCCTCATTGGACAGGACAGTCAGGATTTCAGGGAGAGCATGGGAGCTGTCAGAGATGTGGGAGCTCTCAGGCTATTTAAAGCAAATGGCACAAAGCCACTTAGGAAATACCCGGTGTTCTGCAGGGCCCCATGGCTTGCTGTATTGACCACCCAAACCAATTGTGTGAGAATGTGCGTGTGTGAAAGAAAGGGGAGGGAGAGAGAGAGAGAAATGGATTTATGGATAAAATTTGGCTATGTGTTTAGTATAAAGGCAGCTGAGCCTTCTTGGCTGTGTGGTTGATTTGATGGCAGCCAAGTCTCCTTCCATTTGATCAAGCAGGAACATGAAGACTATGGTGATGGATCTGTGGTTTTAAAAAGTAAAGCCACACCCAAACCTGCATTCTACCATAATTCCATGGCTCTGACACTTTTCATTCTAGGAAAAACATGTTGTGTTCAACCCTGACCCCGGCCTTGCCTGGGATGGGTCCACCTTCTTTATTCAACAATTCCCACATTCTCCTCCTCTGAATGCAACCACTTCCTCCCATTGTGAGGATGTTTATTAATAACTCGGGTAGAAATGACGATGCCAGCTATCCGACATCTCTCGCCACAGAGAGGTGATGTCTGCGCCTACCAGCTGTGTGCTTGGAGCCGTACCCAGCTCACACCGAATGACTGCACTGGTATAAATCGTGCAGTGATTCTTGTTTATTGGTCTTTCTTTTGTGTACATCCTCTCTTTTTTATCACCAGGAAGAAGTCCATCTTCTTCCTGGACCTTTCTCTGGCCGTTCAGTGTTTTCTATTGGCTGTGTGGTGCCTCTCCTTTTAGGTCCAAGATGAACTGCATTCCAGAGGCCTTAAATTTGGTCATAACCTCGGCTCTGCTGTTGGGCACAACCTCCCAGGCACTGCCAAAGAGGTTGTTTATGCTGGACTGTGAAACTGGGCAGGCTGCAAAGGCGCTGTCTGCAGAATGGATGTTTCTGGACTCATCTGAGCAGGTCTGGCCTGAGTTGAAAAGGACAGGAAAATAGAGGGTGGTCTCTTCCACTTCTATTTGTTGGAGGGTGGGAGTAACAAACTCACTCCTATGGCTATCCTTGTACCCTCAGGTGTTACTAGTAAAGGTGTATGTGCCTGTGAAAGAGAACTAAGATTGACACTGTATAGTCTGGGTGAACGGCTTTCGGTGGTAAGGTTTTAACATCAGAAGATCTCCCAGACCCATCAGTATTTCTACTTAGCCAAACTCTATGTTTAACTTCCCCATCTTTGCTGAGAGCATAGAAGAAAGATCATGGAGATTTGCAATTAATCTCCAAACCTCCATATTACAACAGAGCAAGAGCCCTGGAACAGCAGGGTCAGCTCCCAGGTTCCTGAGCCAAGGAACGGTGTCCTACGCCTTACTCACAAGAAATGGTTTCAGTTAGATATTTTATCAGTTGCTGTTCATGTTTAAACACAGATTGTCTCTCTGTTTACCTCCTTCCCTTTTTCTTGGCATGGAGTATCCCCTTTAAGTGACATTTGTGTACTTCCCTTTTGGCAAAAAGTGCCACTGAATCTTCCCTGAGAGCAAGCCATCCCAAAGACTCCCAGGTACCCCCAGAAGGTGCTTGCTTTTCAAAGAACTTCCACTTCACTGCTCCCTGAACTAAATGATTCCATTCGTAAAATCTCCAAGGCTGATGAAAAGCTCTCCAAGCATTCGTTGTTCATGTCGGAAATCACACACTGAACTTGCAGAGATGGTCCCTGGAGATAGCGTGATGATCCCGACATCTGCAACGTGGCATTATACCACAGGGTCTCCAGGACATCTCTGATGTAAGGAATTCATCCTTGAGGACTTCTCTGGGAAGTAAATATCTCTTTATCATAAAGGGAAGTCTAACCTCGTTCTCCATATTTACTTCTGGGCATCTGCCAAGCCTTCCCTCACAGCTTCTACAGATCTGTTGGGACTTGGCTGTCTCCATTTTCTTGTCCTAACTTTTCATTTTCCCCTCAAAGGCCAAACAGGCAGTCATTTCCTTCCCTTGATTTTACAGACAACAGATTTCTTTCTTGCCAGGGGTAGGGGTGGGGGAGATTACTATTTGTGTTATATTTCCCTTCCTTCCAAAGAGGAAAGCTCCCCTTCCACCTTCTGGATTGGGGGTGGGAGCAGGGGGCCTGCTCATCAGCATCTGTCTGTGAAAACAGCTGCACAGGTCTCTGAGTATCCTCAGCAGGATGCAAACTCATATCCGGTGTCGACTGGCTTGGGATCTTTGGAATGACTGCAACAAGTTCTCCATCCCAGCTAAGTGAGAAGATCCTTCCATATGGTCATAGGGAGAGAGCTGCTGCTTGCTCTGTGGCTCCTCCACACGTGGTCTCTTCATATCCAGCTGCCACCAGCCTCGTCTAGATTCCCCAGCTGGAAAACAGAAAGTGGTCCCAAACCCACAGTAATATCTGTGATGTCAGCTGGCTTCCCCTGAAAATCCCCACATGCCCACTGAAAATGACTTTCTTTGCCTAGCCATGTTTGGATAAGAATCATTTTCCTGGGTCTGGGAATGTAGCTCATTTGGTGGAATCCTTATCTAGTGTACTTAAAGCCCTAAATTCAATCCCAGCACCATATAACAGAAATGTGCTCGTATCCACCCCTTTAATGCCAGCACTCAGTAAGTAGAGACAGGAAGATCAGGGTCAAACTCTTATCTATGAAGGTCAAGGTCTCCAAAAATACACCTATAAACAGCTGTCTTCTTCATGATCAGCTCTTCATCCCATCGGTGCCTAATCCTTTGGGTTAGGAGTGTAGTGTGATCATGGACTCTCTTCTGGCATCCAAGTAGAGATCTGCTAACTCAGGAAAGGTTTTCTGGAGAACGCAGTAAGTTCTCCTGCCTGTCAATCAGAGGAAGGCTAAACCTCCTCAATGAAGTGATCATCCAGAAACCAATCCAGTCCCCTTGCTCCCCCCACCCCCGTGCTGTGGTGCCCTCCAGGCAACCACTGTGCCCTCCATCCTCATTGACTTGCTTGTCTCCGATTCCTCCAGTGGGCAGAACTGAGGACTGAGACTATGTCTCCCCCATATCATCTTGCACACGGAAGGGACTCCAAAAGCCTCCGTTGTCCCCCGAGGAGGTCTGAAGACCACACTGGCTTCCTCTCCTTCAGCCTTCTCTTGCATTTTGAGATCAGAGTATGTGGTGGAGGGTCTTTCCGGGAAGGAAGATGCAAGCAGACACAATGCACAGAGTGTCGCCATGGCACCAGACCAGTGAGACAGAATGTTCTCAGTCTCTTTGAGTTTCCATTCAAAGGACTAAGCAAGCCACACAGAGCAGAGCTTGAGTCCCACCTCTGCCACCCTGTGCCACCATGATCTCTGCTGTGAGAGTGGAGGTCATGCTTCTCTGAGGGCCCAGTGACTTGTAGCATGTAAGAAGTCCCCCAGAGTTCTAGTAAACAAACAAACAAAACTCACTTTTCCCCTTCTGCTCGCAAGCTTCCTGGATTGACAGGGCCAGCCACACCAGCAGCCAATCCTCATTTTCTTGCTGATCTACTCGGGACTCTTCTTTTTTTCCAACATGGAACATTCTGAAATAAAGATGCCAAATCCCAATAAAAGCCAGGAAAGATTTCTAAGAACAATGACTAATCTTCACGTGGCATTTAGCATGTTCTGAGTTGTCTTCTAGCATCTTCCAAACGTTATCCTGCTACATTCTCCCAATATTTGTAGAGCCCTGTTTCCATTGCCCAGTTCACAGGAAACCATGACCCAGGAAAGTTCTAGAACCTGCCACTCCCCATTCCAGATCCACTCAGAAGCTAAGCTGAAACCTACACATGGCCCCAGAAACCCTAGGTCCTCAGACTGCAGGCTCCTGCCTTAGGAGGGTGCTATACCAGCTTGTTTCCCAGAGACTATCCTTTTCTGTAAGGCTTAGTACCCTCTCCAAAAGGATATTCATGTATTATCATGTATTATTAGTTACCTTTCAAAAATATTCATCTCACCTGCTTCTCACTGGCTGCTTACACCAACCTACTACTCCTTCCATCCCTTCCCGGGGAGCCCTTGGCTACTGGTTTTTTCCGATGTATAAATTTTGAAATTTCACTCTTCCGGGTACAGTAGAGATGACCCACCCATCTTCTTACTTCATCTTACAGACAGCTCCAGTTTAAGACCATTTAACATTCAGGATCAGGAAGATAAACTCTTTAGGCTCTTGTTGGTGATTAGATAGACCTCCTCACCCCTATCCCACCTGACACTGCTAGGGGCCTACAGTGGCAGTGGAGAAATGACCAGAGTTGGTAAAGTGCTTGTCATTCCTAGGGTTTGGGTAGTAAAGGAAGGAGGTTGTACTGGCTAGAACGTTCCTTTAGTAAAACTTGAAGAAATGAAGGCTAATGGCTGAGAAGGAATGGCCTGAGTTAGTTGTTTTATTGGGTAATCAGTGCTTCAAGTTTGGAGACATTTTAGAAGATTGGTCAGGTGGTCACTTTCTAGGTAGGACCAGGATGGTTCTCAAGAAGGTGACACGCCAAAGCCTTGTATTGTTCAATAGTAGATATGGGAAGACAACTCCACTGTCTTCCTCTGTCACTCAAAGATAGCAGATTTATGTGGTTTTGCCAGTCGTATGGGCTTCACATATAACACTGAAGAGGTTTTATATGTGCAATATGTATTAGTTCAAACAATTGGTAATAGACAAATTATAGTGCCAGACTTCCCCAAGTCCAAAATACAGACCATGAAATTATTTTTGTCAGCTGAGTGTGGTAGTGCAGGCCTTTAATCCTAGCACAGAAGTAGAGGCAAGTGATCACTGAGAGTCTAAGGCCAGCCTGGTCTACATAGTGAGACCCTGTCCACAAACAAACAAACCCAGATGGGCAGGGTAAAGTATCTTTCATTTGAACTTATAGTGTATCTTGAACTCCCATTGACCTGAGTTTCTAATTCCATTTTCGCTGTTGAAGTATCAGCCCAAAGAGCATCTCTGCCATTTGATTTCAGCCAATTTTGCTGGCTTCCTTTCTTTATTCCTTTTAGAAGGCAAGAGTTTCACTCTGGGAACACCTAGAGGTCACTGTGAGGACGCTCAGCCTCACAGAGAACTATGGGCCTCCTCTTCACATGCTCTTTGAGAGACTCTCAGTGGGCTTGTCCCAAGGCACTTGGCCACCTCGCTTCTGGGTGGCCATGCATCCCTAGCTCCTGGTCGCAGCCTACAGGCTTACATCATGTACGCTCTTACACAGAGAAGCCATCAGATGGCTTGACTCAAATTAGTTGATTACCCTCCAATACAGAAGGCAGTGTGGTATTCTTCAAATACCGCAGGGGTTCCACCCACCCCCCAACAAAGACAGGGTTTCGCTTAGTCCTGGCCATCCTGGAACTCCCTCTGTAGACCAGGCTGGCCTCAAACTCAGATTTGCCTGCCTCTCCGTCCCAAGTGTTGGGATTAGTGTTGCACCACAACTGGCAAAGGTCCCGGGTTTAGATGGAGCTGCCTTAAGCTTGTGAAATATGGGAGGGAGACCCACAGCCCACGACGTATCCCAACCACACTCCCAACTCCACCTGCAGTGTTGGTGCTTAGGAAGGGTGATTTGAAAATACTCCTTCTGAAGCTGGAGTTCTAGCCTCCTCACTCTTCTGAATTGTTGAGCGGAGTTCCTGTCTATGACTGGTACCTCTTTAAGAGCAGCAGTTCATTTTCAATGGTTTCTCTAATTCTACACCACTATGGTAAATCAAACCCTATGTGAAGATTTGCCTAGCCCAGGCACAGTGCTTAGTATTTTGTATTCATTATCCCTTTCATTCTTTACTACTGAGATAGGAGAGCAAATGCCTTGCTCAGGAACCACCCATTTAATGGATGGCTTAGACTTTATCAAATCCAGATGTTTCCCATCTACCTGGCTGTCCAGTTACCATTAAAATGGAATCCTGTGTGTCCAGGGAAGCCTGGCTCAGTTACTTACTTGCAGAGGTATAACCTAGTTCCAGGCCCTGTATTCTTCGTGAAGGAATTTCCAGACTCCCAGTGTGCAGTGGAGCCAGCTAGCATGTGGGGTGCCAGCTACACACAAACAGACTCGGGAGCTATCAAGCCTGCCAAGGCTCTCTGTCCCATCTAATGTGGGTTGATATTTTCAGTTAACTATTAGAAATAATAATTTAGGTAGCTGTAATGAGCCCCACTACTCAAGGCTAAATCTTTACTAATCCCGTAACAGCAGACCAATCATCCACAAATTGTATGCTTGCTTCCTAAAATTTAATGTTGCGGTAAGTTTTGCTGTTCCCATTATCTAGGGCTCTTAGGTTTGACACAATAAATCACCATCTCCTATTGAGAGGTTAGGCAGGGGTGAAGGGAATACAATGAATTTTTCACTCACGCTAGAAATTCCTTAATCTTTTTTAACTCAAGTTTTCCCCAGGCCTGTTTTTAAAGTCTGACTTCCTTCCAGTATTATTTTACATCCTTATTAATTTTTTAGATGACGGAGCAGAGAATGCCTCATTAAATTTTCCTATCTTCAAATGGGATTGGTGATGGGTACTAAGAGACCCAATTAAGAGTCATAATGATTTTTTCAGGTTGCATTAGATGGCCGTAGCCCAGAAAGGGTTTAGAGCCGATAAGCACACGGTAGTGGACTTAGGGATGTGAAAAAAACGTTAACCAACAGCAAACAAGGGCACCTGCAATAAGATCCAGTGGTGTGATACCCAAGAAAAGCACATCTGGACTGAGTCTCTACGGACCATGAGGTAATGGAGTCTCAGCAAGGATCAGGCGTTAGCTCAGCTTGCTATTGAATTTGGACACCTGCAACTAAAGCATGTCAGAAATTCAGGGAAGAGTTACAGCTGGATCCAAAGCTTGGCAGGTAGCTTCCATAATGGAATGGTACGGAATGATATACAAGCAGTAGATTATTACTCTTTCTTTTCTTTTTTTTTTTTCACTAAGATGAGATACAATTTAATTATAGCACCCAAATATACAACTGACAATATTTATTTGTTCCTGGGGAAGCAGAAAGATGGTTGGTTCTTACAGTAATAAATGTCTTCAATTTCAAGCTCAAATGGGCCAGAAAAGGGAGAGAACATAGCCTAAGTCAGAGTCAAATTGTACTTAGACACTGGAGAAATTCTTCATTATTAGGATCCCAGGGATCTGGGAGAATGGAAGTCAAGGGTATATGGGCTTCCTGATCAGAGACCTTAAAGAATAGGGTGGCACGCTTAGAGGAATTTGGGTCTAGCAGAGCTCTTCAATACAAAGGCACAGAAGTTGGCACTCTGAGGTACCTTCTTTACAATTGAGATGGCCTCCAATCGATTGCTTGGTCAACGAACTGGCCAAACATTCAGTTGCCTCTTAAGGAAATACAGTTCCTGAGCCACACCCCACCACTACAAAGTCCTTTTGGGATTTTTATTAAGATTGCTTTTTCTTATATTGTTTAATTCAAGGTGAATTGACATCTTTAAAACAATAACATCTGGATCCAGCTCTACAGTAGTCACCTCTGTTCATTTATACCTCTAGTTGCTCCCAGCAAGGTGCTACACTTTTCACAGAGGGATGCTTGCCCTTGCCTACACCAAGTCCCTGAAGTGGCTTCCTGTAGGCCAGGCTGGTTTTGAACTTGCATTCCTCCTGCCTTGGCATCTTGAAAACTGAAGTGACAGACATAGACCCAGCTCTCTAGGTATGCAAGAGCTGGTGGTGGTCAGGGCTGAGGCCCCTGGATGCATAGTCAGTTGATACCTGTTGATTTCTTAAAGTTCTGCTAGTATGAACAAGAGAAGAAATGCAGCCATTAGCCTGGCTGTGTCGAGGGCAGCCATCAATACACCTTCTATAACCCATCAAGGTAGAAAGGGCTACTAACCTCACTCTAAGAAATATGCTCCAGGAGCCAGACACTGCAGCCTGGAAATTAATCTTTTGGTCTAAACTAAATTCCTCCAGTTGGCATTTTCCACTTATTTTCCTTTAGTTTGGTTCACAAGGTTGCCTTCTAAAACGTTTGCATATCTAGCAGCCTGCTGTTTGAATCATGCAGACATTCTAGCCAGGAAAGCATGGGAAGTACATATACGTCTCCTGCAAAGTATGCATCACTCTATATTTGTGTTCTCTTCCTTAGCAGAGAATTTTTCTCAGCATATAGCACTCAGATAAAATAGTGGACAAAATTCTAGTTGGTATGTGTGTTTGTGTGTGTTATATTATTATATTACATATAATATATAATTATTATTATACCTGTCTATATTTTCAAATATTTTACAAAGAACAGAGACTATCTTTGCAATAAACAAAAACTAGCATCTTTCAGTAGAGACAAAAAAATTAAATCATGTATTGAAATTACTAATATTAACTTAAACTTTACTTTCCCCCTTCCTTTGTAAAATGTATTAAAATTAGCTGGTGTGACATGTCTTAAGACAATCAGAAATGACAATGTTCTTGTTCAGGAGAGTCCGCTCCCCTGCCAGTCCTCCGAGAAGCTATACATTCCACATGGTATTTAAATTCACTCCTCATGCTTGGAATGCTGCACACCTGTCTCATTTCACGCTCCTTGATTCCCGGGGTAAATCCCATATCCGAGTTGTGAGCTCCGGTGGATTTCATTACAGGTCCAGATGTGCGTCCCCTGTCAGCCGCCTAGTAACCCTGCTGTTTATCAACAGGTTCTCAGGAATCAGATAGCTCGCAGTCGGCCAAGAAAGACATGCTGGCTGCCTTGAAATCCAGGCAGGAAGCTCTGGAGGAGACGCTGCGCCAGAGGCTGGAGGAACTGAAGAGATTGTGTCTCCGGGAAGCTGTAAGCAATTAAATTTGTGTTGTTTGTCGAGTCATACATCTTCGCTATGGACAAAAGACAGGGTGGAGACAATACAGAAGACGCGTACTCTCCCTCCCCAGTGCTGGAAACACCCACCCCTCCATGATGTCCTTTGTTAAAAGCCAGGGACTGAGGAAACACCGTGCCAGTTAAAACAGTCTCTACTGAATCTTACATGACACATAGACCCTGAAGCTAAATGACAAGTCCCTCTAACCGTCCCAAAGCCATGCATGCATGGCATACCACACAGGACATGTCCACACAGGACACTACCTCATTCTGTATAATGTCCTACCACTGTCTTGCCTCCCAGGAGCTTATTGTTGGGAAAGCTTTTGCTTCTCCTGAGTTTGTTGTTGGATACAATGTAGCATCACTGAGGGCCAACAAAGACACCAGGATGGCACCTGAAAGAGACAGTAATCCATTAAACCTGCAGATCTGCTGTTTCTTAGACCTTTCTTTTTTGAAATGGAATCTTTGCCTAGTTTGTAGTGGTGGTTGCTGCTGGTGGTGGTGGTGGTTGGTTTTGTTTCTGCACCACTGGGGATTGAACCTATGGCCTCACACATGCCAGGCTAGCGTTCTTCCACTATGCTATTTACCCAGCATAGTCATTCATGTAAGTTTGATGTGATATAATGTTGCATCGTGCTGGAGAGATGGCTCAATAAATAAAGCACTTGCTTTGCGAATGTGAGGACCAGAGGTGAATTCCAAGAACCTAGATAAAAGCCTGGCAGAGTAGAACACGCCTGCCATCTCTTTGGGGAGGCAGGAGGGAGTGGGGCAACTAGCCTAGCATATTCAGCAACAAGCAACAAAAGGGACCTTGTCTCAAGCAAGGCAGAAGAGGAAACCTGATACCCAAAGGTTGTCCTGTGGCCTCCACATACGGCCACAAGTACACCCAACACACACACACACACACACACACACATATACACCACTCCCACAGACAACGTCTCCTTCAGCCTGTTTCAGTGCTAGTCCCAATCACAATATACATGTAGAGGATCCCACAATCCACTTCAACATTTATTAAAATGCCCATTCTTCCCTTGTAGACTTCAGCACTCATAGACTTCATTTCTTAGTGTAACACATACAGTCATGTGCATGTGTGTGTTGTATGTACAAACATATATGTGCATGTGCTTCACATGACTACAGTGTTGCTCTCCTGGGAGTGGTTGTGCTCCACAGACCATGACCAAAAGCCCCGTGGGTAAACAGTTCCTGATGGGAAGCGTGGAGAGTGTCCCTAACTAAATCCAGGAGGGGCATTCCCTCCTTCCCCCAAGAAATAATGTTTTGCAGCAAGAAGAATGAACCAGTGGGCCTGAGAGTGAGATCACATTACATTTCAACTTGGCTTAATTATGTCTGGATTGATTTAAACCGGAGCTCGCTCAAGGCAGAACCACATTAGCACAAATCCATTGCAAATCAGGAAAGCCTTGGGCCTGGCTGGGGGGAGGGGTGTGTGTGTGCTATGTGATACTGTAAATATTAGCAGCGGTTTTTTATAAAGACTATGCTTGAAAGAGAAAAAAAAAGTGGGTCCTTGGTGTCTGCCTCTTATAAATTTGTAAAGTCTTGTTTTGTGTTTAATAAAAAAAAAAGTCCCTAAACCAAGCAAAGACCATTACAGCATGTAAGAAGCATGTCAAGGCAAGGCCGCATGTACCATAAAAGTTTCACAAAGGAAATATAAAGAAAACAAAAGCTCCCGCTTCCTCTGACTTTGAGAACAGAAAATTTAACTTAGGTAGAAACAACCCAAAAGCCAGCCCCCCTGTCCACATGTGTTAACTTCCACCAGAGTCTCCCGACACCCACCCCGCTAATTCCCTGCTCACAGATCCTCCAGACTCAAGTAGCAAGAAACACTGTTTGACCCCTTGGGAAGAGAGCAACCGGGAGTGAGGCAGAGTGGGAACTGTGGGTGTTCTACAGCAAGAGGGCACACTGCCGTGCATTAAATTACTTTAACCCATCATGCAGCTCTGGTTACCTATGAAATCAGATTAAATAGCTGGAGAATCAAGACCTTGACCTGGGTACTTTCAAGCAGTAGCCTCATTCTAAAAATATAGACTGAAACCACAAATACTTTAGAGTTACAAATCCACGGCACTGTTAACAACCTCTCCTGCCATTTCAGAAAAGGAAGTCCTGACAGTTTGTTGTTTACACTTAGATTAAAATAACAATCTTAACAGGCTGTTGTTTGTAGAAGGCCTAAGACAGGAGCAGATAGGAAGTCACAGTTTAAGAGAGTATCGCAGAGACACTTGAATCTTTTTTTAAGAGAGACTATTCCAGAGGAAGTCTAAAGTTCTAAAAGCCTACATAAGGACTAAAAGATCCATTGAGCTACTTCCAGTGATATGAACACAGAGAAGAGGCTCAGGAGGGGGTGCCACATACCACATAGACACACATACCACATAGACACACACAAACGCACATATCACATAGACATAGACACACATACCCGTGTAGTCTGCCTGCCACAACAAGAAGGTCTTTCAGGGTTCCTTCCTGTGATCTGACTTCGCCTGCTATGGGCACTCAGACCTGGGCTGCCCAACATGAAAGCTGTCTATGTGGCGCTTCAAGAGGACACTTCTGAGCTCGTCCTCACCACAGACATCCCTTTTGTCATTGTGTAGCATCTGTACTGATTTAGGGGTCAGAAAGCCAGAGCTGGCATCTGTCCAGATGTGCCTGCCAAATGCACAGAGTGGGGTCTCCAGCCTCTCTGGCCCCTCTCTCTCTCTCTCTGTGGTCTCAAGAGAGACTTCTTGCAGTCCTGTTTGGCCTCCATAGTCTTGGTCAGCTGCAGACTTAAACGGATCCTCATTTAGCCTGGTGTAGCACAGTCAGGCAGGGCCTTCTGATTCTGAGACATTCCTCAGATGGTCTATGCTGGCCCAGAGTCACTGTGGAATCTGCTCTCTACTTACTGTCATTGTGCCTTTAACACTTAGATTCCCAGAGCCCCAGATGCACACACCAGAATTTCTGGATGTGTGTGTGTGTGTGTGTGTGTGTGTGTGTGTGTGTGCACCTCCACTTTTCACGTTTAGTTTTTACTAAAACTCTCACACAGAAGTTAGTGTCTTTTTCTTTTTCTTTTTGAAGACAGAGACTCACTATGTAGCCATGGTTGGCCTTGGACTCTCGGCCTTGATGAGTATTGGGAGTATAGGCTTACAATAGCACACCTGGTCTTTGAGGTCAGCCTTCTACAAGAATGGAGCTAAATGACGATCGTGTCTTCTAGGCAATGCAGTTCCCTGGCATTTGACATCCAAACAACACTCCCCACAGGAAAACTCATTTGAGAAAAGACGTACAAACAAACCACAATGACAAAAACAACAACAAAAAACAACAAACACGTTTCCAAGTGGGAGTAACTGATACAAATGAAAAGAATCAGTTGGGTTGATTGCTGTTTACTGACTGTGTGGCATTTCTTCACATGTAGTAGGTTCACAGGAAATGCTCGCTAGATCATAGATGGATGAAAATGGACCGCTGGGATGTCCAAGAGAAGTTCTATTTGCTTAACAAAAAAATTATTTGATGGGGAATAAAACCCCAAAGCACATCTGTTCTTAGAGGAGAGAGCGTTGGCATTCATTTTTTTTTTGTAGAGGTTAAATTTCATAATATGAACTCTTCCTCCTTACCCCACCCCCACCCCTTACTGGGGACTGAACTCTGGGCTGCATGCGTACTGGGCAAGCACACTGCCACTGAACTCTATCTAGGAATCATTTTTAAAGGGTGTTGTTCTGTTTTATGGAGGTCTTCTGAGATGGTTTCATTAGTTAGTTCATTAGTGGTCTTAACTTTGTGACCCTCCTCCCTCAGCCTCCTGAGTAGCTAGCTGGGTTGCAGGTCTGTACCATCGGGCCCAGCTATCCCATGCACTCTCGTTTAAACATAGTGCTTAATGCATCAGATTGTGTGTCCTCGCTAAAAGATAAGCCTGTCCTCTGATCTACAAGATAGACAACCTCTCTGAATGCTCTTCTGCGCGTGCAGGAACTCACAGGAAAATTGCCCGTTGAATATCCCCTGGATCCAGGAGAGGAACCGCCTATTGTTCGGAGGAGAATTGGAACAGCCTTCAAGCTGGATGAACAGAAACTCCTGCCTAAAGGAGAGGTATGCTTCTTTCTCATTGGAGTCTTTCCCGTTATCCCATTTGTATTATCCTTGTTTGTCCTTGTTGGGGTTGTTAGCTTCTCTTAATGTCTTCATCGTTTCCAAATGCCCGTGGTTTTGCCTTGGGTCAGCTGGCTAGTTGCTATATGGTTTTCCTTGACAGGCTGTTTGCTTGCCGGAGTGTACACAGTTGACTCTCTGTTGAGGCTGTTTATCTAATACTATAGTCTACTTGCAAGTGGTCAGTTAAGGTTAGGGAGAACATTCCACTAGCTTGCAAATGTCCATCTTAGTAATGGCTCTGTTACTCCTGGTCTGGCCTGATCCCACACAGCTCTCCTCCGCTGCAGAAAGACTTAGTGGAGGAAGGGAATCTCCAGCCACAGTTCTCATTGGCTGGGGACAGTCAGGAATGACTTGCCCTCTAGTGCCTTAAGTGACATGGCTACTAACATCACGGCATGGACATGTATCCTATGATTGCTCTGTCACGGCCTTAGTTGTCTCTATTTGGAAAAGCCATATTTCAACATGATTTTTATCTTGGTTGGCTGGAACACTGGTGAGGGTTGAGACTGGAGAATTATATTGGAGGATAATTAAAGCTCAGCCGGGCATAGCACCTTTAATCTCAGCATGTGGAAGGTAGAGGAGGGCCAGCCTAGTCTACATAGTGAGTTACAGGACAACCAGAAATATACAGTGAGATACTATGTCAAAAAGCTAACCAATCAAACAAACAAACAAAAAAACCAAAAAGTATCCTGCCCTTGTGCAAAAGAAACAAAAGGTCAGGTTAACCTTCAGGCCTCAAGGTCTCCCCAAATTTCTTCTGACTAGAGTTACTCATTCACGCTGTAGTACACAGAAGACTGAAGAGCACTTCAAGACACAGCCTGCAGAGGAGGGCAGGGTGTCAGGGGAGGGTTGGGTTACTTTGGCTCTCAGTTTGAGGATACAGTCCTCATGGGGAAGGCTTGGTGGGTGGAGCATGGGGCAGCAGAGAGAGATGAGTGCTGTCATTGAGCTCCAGCTCAAGGAATGGCAGCACCTACATTTGGGGAGGGTCTTCTCACTTCGGTTAACTTAATCTTGAAAATCCCTCACAGACATTTGACAATTAAGAGTAAACACCACCAAGGGAAAGAAAAGCAAGGAAGGTACTTTTAGCCTTTTAAGGAACTTAGAGAAAGACATTTTCCAAAGTAAGGTCAGTGAGACGGTAGAGGGCATGTTCAGGCCCATGCCTGGGGCCTGCAGTCACAGACCCCTAGAAGGCTACCAGGCACGCCAGAGCACTTCATCCAAAGTGATGCCTAATCAGGCCACTTCCTCTTCCATAGGTTCAAGTTTGACACTGACTTCCATGTGTTATCAGTAGGAATAAGTGGACTAGAAGATCACTTCCCTGGATACTTACAATGCCCGATGCTCAGCAAACAGCCTCTGGAAGCAGAGATGTCAGAGAGGGGAATAGCTTAGAGCACCATGTGGTCAGGTGTCTTCCAGAGCTGGCTCGACATCACCACCTAAGCTTTTAAAAGCATCCCGTGTTTAGTGAGTGTCCTTCCATGCCTGGCCCAGGTTCCCATGATTGTAGATTTTTCTACTTTTCAAGAAAGCTGACTCTAGGGCTCTGAGAATTCTTTGCC
>JADRCC010569415.1:0-11093 GCA_019843855.1 Hylomyscus alleni | reverse complement strand
CCCCCCCCACACACACGGAGAGGGAGAGACAGAGAGACAGAGAGACAGAGACTACAGTTCTATGCAAGGCCCGAAGGAATAGCCTTGAAGGGTTTCAGATGCCATTTATTCTACAAACTTTCCCCCAGCTGGAGAGAAGATGTCCAGAGGGCTGCAAAGCCCAGAGATTCGGACACACCTGCTTTTGCTAACATTCATCCGCATAGCTGACTGCAAAGAAGCAAAGCCACACAGCCAGTTCTGTTTGATCTCTTGATGCCTCAAAACCTAAAATCATGGCCGCATGTAAAAACCTCAATGTATTTACTTAAGATCAATTGTAAGTAACAATTTTCAGATAGATTTTTAGCTTGAACTCTCAGGCTCCTTCTACACCTCGCAGAAATCTGGTCCTTCCCTAGTCTCCAGTCACAAACTACACCAAACACATCAGTTGCACAGAAGCGAGACAAGCAAGTCATGTTCTTAACGATCCCATTCTCAACACATCAACTCCTACTGTTAAAGGAAAATAAAAGGTCAGAATCCAAACCTTGAAAACAAAGTTGCAATTCAGGTAAATCACAACAGCATATTATATATAGCTTGGAGAGTATGAGACAAGAAATAAAAACAGTGCCTAGAAGTTAGAAGTATGCCGGAAATAAAAACTTACCCCGCGAATATCTCTTAAGCAATGATCAGGGTCTAGAAATCTATACTGAGCAGAGGCACAGGAGAGTATTTTTCTGAGTCTCAGGGCAGACGCTCTGTCTCTATATTCTTGGTTGAGTGAGCACATCCAGGTGTGAAATTGTTTGCACACCCCAGCACCTCTTATATTGCCAGCAAAATTAGCTGTTATTACTGTCACTGTTTAGTGATGGTTAGCGTGATAAAAAAAAAAAAAAAAAAAAAAAAAAAAAAGCTGCTGTAATCAAGACCTGGCGCATCTTTGCAAATTACAGATAATTGTAAACGTCCAGATTATGATAATAGCATCCTAATCCAGCCTGCAATATAATTATTACAGAGTGTTACATCTGAAACTGTCCAGTAGGGCTAATTCAGCCATTATTTAGACCCTATTTTTTTTTTTGTACTGCAAATGGGTTGCTGAGTTGAAAATGTACGATTGTAATTTCACGGGGCACTCAATGAGTAATGGTATAGGAAGAGGGAAAATACAAAAGTGAAATGTGAACAGTAGCGATCAAATCAAACCCTGAAGGACAAAAGACTGTTTGATTCATATGGAAAAAGAAGAGCCAGAATTAAGAAAATAGCAAATCAGTGGTCTGAAGTATTATGTGTCCAAGTCTTCAACTGTGCAGAGCTGATGCATTTGCAGGGGCTCCTGCTGCTGCTGCTGCTGCTGCTGCTGCTGCTGCTGCTGTCTGCAGGCTCAAATTTTTTTCTTTTTCCCCCACTTTTAAAAAATACTCCCGTCTTTCTTCCTTCTACCATAGCATTTTTCTACTTTTAAAGGTGCCCTTCCCCCACAGCCCCTCCCCCACAGCAAAGAACATTTGTCAGTCCCTCCATTCTTTCCACTAAAGCCACCTCAGAATGTGCCTGTCACTTGTTTAGGAACATACTCTTAAATGAATCTGCAATTGCTCTTGTCATCAGAGCCAACTGCCCTGGAAGCGTAAAGTGTGTCTTCCTTCCACCTCTCCTCTCTTTTACAATAAAGAAGCTCTACTGTGTCCTAGAGGATATTAGCTGAACATGGATTAGTTGATGTTAATTAAATATAGCCAACTGGGAAGCTGTTGGTTTGGTTAACTTTTTTTTTTAATTTCATCATTAACTTTATTAATGAAAATCTCCCCTAAAATAAATCATTCTGGCTACTTCTATGTCACAATATGCCTAACAGGGCAAGGGTCACCATTATCTTCAAACAAGGAAAGGACAGAATAGAAAGAAGAGAGGGAGTTCAAGAGATATTGGGAGACTCTTTCTGGTCCCAGAGTCAAACCCTCTGAGGATTCTATTGCTTGCAGTAATATAACCCCGTGTCCTAGGAGAGACTCCTCTGGATTAATTCGGGTAGCGACATCCCAGGCAGAGATGCCTAAAGGCCCTGTATTCCAGGACTTCAGTTTTTCCTGTTGAGCACAGAGAATTTCCTCAGCCTCTTTTCCAGTTTCTAGGCCAATTGTGTTGATTTCCCCTCCTCCCAAGAACATCTTAGCGACCCACACAACCTGCCCAGCCAAGGCCACCCTGCAGGGTGGCAGGCAGGCTCCCTAGCTCCTGGGAATTTAAGGGCAGTAATGAAATGTCCCCTGTTTGGTGACCCCTGTTTATAGATGAAAGTTGAGTCCATATCCCGGGGGTCCCCCCTCCACCTACCTTTCCCCCCACCTTGCAAATGGCAAGTGGCAGAAATAGTCCTAGGTGGTGATAAGCTTCTGTTGGCAGTTTCTGTTTTCACGCCTTTCAAGGAAAAAAAATGCTTTAAAATAAATCATAGCTTGGGAACTGTTTACCATCCTTCACACCCACCCCACTTCTTAAAAAAAAAAATACAGTAGACTGTGTATGGTGGATTCCACAGAGAATTGTTACTGAAAGCGGGAGAGAGAGGGTGTGGGGAAGGATCAGGTCATGAAACCATTTTCCCTTCCTCCGGTGAAAGGTCGTAATGTGTGATATTTCACGGTTTTATATAAATCTTGGTTTAGGATGTTGAACAGACTCAATAAGACATATGCTTTTGGCAAAGAAATCTATTCAGAACCCCATAAATCAGAAGTCCAAGGGAATAACAGGGAAGAAACGTTTAATTGCTGTAAGAATCGAACTCTCCTTTTCTTTAAAGAGAGATTTCGCCTAAGTTTGGCTTGTATCTTCAAAGTTAGAACTCAAAGTATAGAACAGGTCATTACATTACATTATAGTAGGCAGCCCTAGATGACGGAAAGGGAGAGGGTCCTTCATCCCTCAGTCATTCATACCTCTGGCAGTAGACACCTTGTATACTTTCTGCCTTGCACCACTAAGAAATCTAAAGACTGTCTGAGGTAAAAGAAAAGGCCACGGTCTCCAGTACAGGCTGCGTGGAAAGCTTTAACTAATACCACGCGCACCACCAAGATTTGGGCTTTTTTTCTCTTGGACTGAGATTGGGTCAAAAATATGCAAGGTTTGTGGGCAACCTGGAAACAAGAGGGTGGGGGGAGCCGGGAGCCGGGACCGAAGTAAGTCTCAGAGCCCCCTCCCCAAGCGCTGGGCAGTGTGAGCCTGCACCCAGAAGACAGAGAGGGGGCCGAGGAGAAGGAGGGGGAGGGAAGGTGCTTGAGTGTGGAGGAGGGGGGAGGGCAGGCTGATCCTCGCGGGTGGCGCACTTTCCAACGACAGTCTCAGAGCTACTGCCCTCAGGGTGTGCCTTCTCCAAGGTTTGGAGAACTCTAAGTTGGCCAGATCCCAGTGGCCAGTGGGAGGTGCTGGATCCAGGAGGTGGCAGAGAAGGGGCCGGGATGGGGTGGCTACGTCGCCCTAAAAGTCCCTCTTTGGGAACAACAGGAAGCAAGAAGCAGAGGGGGAGTGCAGAGCAGTTTCCAGCAGGCATGCAGAGCAATTCGAGCTAGAGAGTGCTCTCTACTGAACTGTGGAGGCGGCTGTGTGCTATAATGCCCGGTTCAGGCTTGCTGTGGGTGACTCTGAAAGGGTCAGCCAGGAGACCGCGAGCCACTGGGCGTCCGGTGCGATCAAAGGAGCCATAGGAGGCGAGCCGGCGCGCCTTGGGTTGTGGGATAAGGGGCGGGGGAGAAAGGGTTGTCCTTAGGCGGGGAGATACTGATCTGGCCTGTGTCACTGGGAGTGGATGCGTGTACATCTTTGTGTGGGTCAAAGCTTTTCTATGCAAGGCCGAGCCCTAGGGTGGATCCGAGTGGGAGTGGACTGATTCCAGGGTAGGTGCCGGACACGAGAGAAAGCGAGCAAGAAAGAGAGATCAAGGGCAACGAGGTCTGCGGGCTCTTCGGTGTGTGTGTGTCTCAGGCCCTGTGGCTCAGCACTGGAGCCGCCTGGCACCCACAGGAATGCAGCTTCCCTCGGATCCCCAGGCTGCCTCTTGTCCCACAAGGAGGTGGCCGCCAGGAAAAAGGGGGAGAATGGGGGTAGAAACTCGCCTGGCCCAACCCAAGTCTCAAACAAAGGCCAATTTATCTGATCTTCAACAGCAGGGCCCAGGAGTCCGACAGAGCACCGAGGAAATCACTCAAGCCCTGCCAACATGCCCTGGGCCTCCTAGCCTTTGCAGGGAGGTCTCAAGATGGAGATCGAAGTGGATGGGGGTCCGCGGTAAAGAAAATTAGTTCTGAAGCGGCTTAATTCATCTTGGGGGCATTAGACAGCGGATTAGGCAAGGGAGGAACAGAAGGGATAGGCACAGGCGACTCCTACTTGAAGTCCAGGGAGAGTGGGGTCTGCCAGCGCCTGCATGGAACGACGTGCACTTGGTACACACAGGAAGAAACAATAGAGAGGGAAAGAAGGTGAGAGGGAGGGCAAGAGAAAACAGGTATTTTTAGACTTTGCTGAGGATCTGTTATTTTTACATCCTTAGGCGCAGGACTTCAGGGAGTTAAATTCCCCAGAGAGAATCCCCGCGGTGCCAGGGAAGCCCGTTGAGACTCACTTGCCAGAATATTTTTGTTCACCGCTCCCCATCCAGGTGGGAAAAAAACCCTCCCAATTCAAGAGACCACTACTATTGAGGCTCACACAGATCCCCACCCTTGCCACTGCTGCACTAGGCTTTTGGCTTTGCAGCAAACCAGCTTTGGTGCCCTTAACAACCAGCAATGTCCCAGCTTGGGGTGAAGGGTGGTGATTAAAAAAGCATCCCTCTTTTTCCCTGAGAAAAGTCCGGACCCGCCCTTCCCTCCGTTTGGCTGAAATCTGGGGGTCGGATGTAGTGTAGAAAACCACACACACGCCTTTCCACCAGGGCAGGAGCAGGGAGATGACATCCACTCCCTCCGAATGCCAAGATGGAAAGAGCTTGTTCCAAGCACACTTTTGACACTCTTGGGAAACCAGTGGGCGGGAGATGGGGGGGGTGCGGTGGATGTCCCCCGCCCTTGCCAACCTTCCCAAATACACACTCCAGGGTGGGGACAGGCCGGTGACCACCATAAAGCCAGGTCCTGGAAATCAAGCTCTCAGAAAGCTCTGGGCTTTGGGTTAATGGAAACTACTGGGATCTTTGCAAGCAAAGAAAGAAAAGCAGAAGATAGACGCCCTCATTTCCTTCTCCATTCTACTTCACGCCACTACAGAAAACAAAATGGGGCCGGGGCCTCCCCTAACACCACAGTTCCCCACAGATGGAGTGGAGTGAGGACAGGGGATAAGATTTTTTGGAGATAAATTATGTTAAGCAAGGTTTAATAGCCCAGGGTGCCTAGAAATGTGTTTGCCATCCCTAAGGTCCACTGGGTTCCAAATTGATGGGTTTTCACATGTGGAAAGAAAGAAAAAGAAGAGAGAAAAGAGAGCAAGTGGAGATAGAAGGCTGATGGGAAGGGAGGAATGGGAAAAGACTGGAGAGGCAGAAACTAACTCTGTAAATAGCCCAAGGGCACTTTTTCATGTTTTAATCCCCCCCCCCAAGAGGGCTCTTTTGTCACATTTATTGCAGCTGACTTCCTAGCTGTGGAATATTTCCCATAAATCTAGTAATTTCCAACATTGCATGTTCTTTGGTGTCATAAGGAAATAGATTTAGATGGACCAAAGGACAGCCAGCCACAAAGATGCCTGTAATTCAGACCTGGGGTCACAGCCCTGGAGCCACGATGTAGCTTTGGGCATAGGCTAGACACACACAAGCAGTAGTGTAAGGGACACACAAATCAGGGACCAGGTTGCTGCAACTCCCATAAGCCTGCCTTAAAGATGGCTTCACAAAGAAATTCTAGCAAACATCCCATTTCCAGCAGTTTGGAACTTGCCTTGCCACAGTTTCACGTAAAAACAGAGCAGGGGATTCGGGAAGAGGCACGAAGTACGGTGCCAGTGAAAGACAATTAGATTAAGAACCTTCTCACACGAAATGAAATCCACATAGGGCCTCCCCTCCCCCTTTTTTTGAAAAGGAATTCTCCCCACCCCCATATTTCTCATTTGGCCTAGTGCTTTAGCTTTACTATTGTTCGGAATCCCTGTGGTATTTTCTTGACTAAAAGAACCTGGCCAGATTTATAGTCATACACATTAGGACCCCAAGGCTTAAGCTACCACTTGCTATGCCCCAAACATTTCTGATTTTTGAAAGAAAAAAAAAAAACAGGAACGAGAACAGATTTCCTTTTCTTCTCCTTTCTCATCTTGGAATACTCCTTTCAAAAGGAGCATAATTTGTCTAATTGCAACACACATGCTGATGGGGGAGGGGTTCCCCACCAGAATCACTTTAAGCTAGGTTATTGGGGGGTTTCTGTTGCCGTTTTTTTTCCCTCACACACGGTAGGAGAAATGTATTTAATTTCCATATTACTTCCTACCCAAAACATTTGGAACTATATTTAATATCATTTAAAGGGTTGTGTGGTTAGGTGAAAAAAAAACATCGAAAACATGACAGTACTATAAACAGGCCGTCTGTGCAGACAGATACATGAAATAAAGCATCCAACACAAACACAGTTCTGCAACCATCCAGCTCCTGACTTCTGTTTTGCATTGGTGGATTTCTGGAGAATCCATCTGTTCTTAACTGTCTGCGTATAACCTCACTAGCCAGTTATCAGGGGGCCAAAAAGGAACAGTTTTCATGTTCGAAATAATTTTATTTATCCAGAATATACAGTTTAATTCCTCTATCTACACTTATTTACACGGTTAAAATAACATTGAAAAAAGTCTTTTGAAAAGTTGAGGTCATAGATTTCAAGGCACCAATGATAGTGTCCACAGTTGCGCAAAAAAAGGGTTCTTTTCGTAAAAAAAGGGGCGGGGTCCTTGGAAATGCAATAACTTACATGCAAAAAAAAAAAAAAAGCGTTACACATGAATCTTTTTTGTTTCCATTGTTCAAACATCCCCGTATGAATTCCTTTCTTTCTGATTTCTAAACCAGCAAAACACTGTAGTCCCAAAAATGAGCAAGAGAAAGTAAGCCATCTAATAAAGTGTCCCGGAGGCCAGTGCCAGCGGGTGCTGCAAGGAGCCCGGCGGTGGCAGGTGGGAATTGATTGAGCTGGCTGCGCTTGGGTACCAGGAAGCCGAGTTCTCCAGGTAGCTGGACGCGGGGGACTGGTTGGAGGTCGGAGGGTGGGCATGAGGGTGGTGGCTGAGAGAGCGGGATGAGCCCTGGGGCTCCCACACCGCTGGTGACTGTGGCGAATTACATGCCATAGGGTCGCTGGAGCTGGGACTGTGCTCCGGGGGCATCTCCCCGTTTTTCATGATCTTCTTGATCTTGGATCTTTTGTTCTGAAACCAGATTTTCACCTGGGTGGGGAACAAAGGCACACGTTACCGGGACACTCAGAGGTTGCCCGCGCCTTTCCCTGAGCGACGAATGAAGGCTTTTCTGGCCCTAGACTATCCAGCCCTGATAACTACCAGCAGCGAGTCGCCTATCGCCAGGAGGTTGCAGTTTCAACCTATGCAATGGGAGGGACCCACAGAGGGAGCTCTGTCCAGCTCCGCCGGAGCCCAAGGCTTTGTCTTTTATTCACTCTAGACCTGGTCATCGCGCTTGTGGGCCTGTGCACCAGTGTACTGGGGAGGACACCTCTCGTGCTCGAAGGCCAGAGTCCCCGGGGAGGAAGGGCGTGGGCCAAACTGTAGGTGCACTGTGCCAAGGGAAAGGAGAGACAGACTCTGCCTGAAGCTCTGGGCGGCGACTTGAACATTCCTTATTCTAGGCCCCAGCGGGATGGAGTGGGAGGGAAAAGAAGGGGGACAATCCAGGAGGGTTTCCCCGTACAACAGCGCCCCCCACCTCGCGACCTTCAGGCTTCTGAGGCTTCCAGCTGCCTCTGGGACAGGACCGACCCAGACACGACGATCCAGGCCTTTGCGTGGCTGGAGACCCATCCATCACCAGGCCAATAGTACCTGGCAAGCTTCTCATTGTGAAGAGACCTAGACATTTCTCAAGAACGCAAGACAGACCTCCCCCTAAGAAATACCCCTTCTCTTATTTTCACTATGAAACCTTGGTTCCCCAGTCCGTGGTGGCTAAGGGGGAGGGTTGGGGGGTTGGGAGTGGAGGGCGGGAGGGGGAAGCCGCAACTCCGGACAAACGACGAATCCCGCGCCCACCGCCACGTGGGCCTGGCTCGTGGAGGGAAAGATGCAAGGTTTGGTGTCTTTTTATCTGTACATTTCTGCAAAGTGCTAGAGAATCGGCTCCAGCCAGTCGGGACCGAACCGTGCAGCCCAGCCGGGTTTGCAGGCGAGGCGGGGCCGGTCCTCGGCGGCGGCCGGATTTACCTGTGTTTGCGTCAGTCCTAGAGAGGCGGCCAACTCCGCGCGTTCTGGCAGGGCGAGGTACTGAGTCTTCTGAAACCTTCTCTGTAAAGCGGCCAGCTGAAAGCTGGAATAAATAGTCCTGGGTTTACGAACTTTCTTTGGTTTACCATTCACCATCCTCACCTCTGGCTCCGCCACTTCTTTCTCTAAATAACCAAAACAGACTAGGTTAGAGCTTCCCGGGCAGACAATGGCTCTTTTGCACAGGCCCTCAAATCACCTAGGTTTTTGTTTGTTTTGAAATATGTAGTCATCTTTCTCTTTCCCAATATCTCAACCTTGGCTTTTCAAACTCCAGTGAAATCTGTCTCTTCCTCAAAGCATACATAGAAGAGCTAGTGAGTCTCCGACTAATAGCCACTGCGTGCGTGGGCCACTCTGCACACATCAGGTTCTTCGGAGATGCTTATTTCTCTTATTATTTTTTTTTCCCTCCCTGTATTCACCTTGTACGTTTCTGGGACACGAATAGCCACTCCACTCCCATGGCGTCAAGCGAGGAGGCCCCTGGGCCATGACCCCGCTTCTGTCGGCGTCTGTTCGGGCGCCCGCAGAGGCTAGACGCTTAGGCAGGGAAGACGCTAGCCAAGGTCTCCAAAGTTCAAAGACCGACAAGCAAACTATGTTCCTCACTACAGCGGCAAGCGGTCGGTCAGGGCTGCGGCAGACAGAGAGCCGATTATGTAGTCCCCATAATCTCACTGCAGATCTGAGAGGGCACAGATGTGTCTGGTTTCTTTCACAAATAGACTTAATATGTTCTTGACAAAAAAAAAATCCTCTCCCTATGCACGAATACAGATACTCAAACTTCAATCAACAATGTATTGAAAGGGGATCTGTAGTAAGGATATTTTCGTAGTAAAGGGGAGGCAGCAGGGAAGAATTCTCACTGTTATAAATGTACCCCGCTGGGGTTCCGTGAACCCCATGTTTTGCTAATGTGCCCCTAGACCACATGGCCCCTTCCCTTTTCAGTCCTGGAAAGAGTGGAAGAGCCGGTGTGTGGAGCTGCTGCCAGAGGAAGGGTAGAGGAGGAGGGAGGGCTGTGGTCTCCACTCTCCTGGAGTAGGGGATGCTAATATTAGCAGCCTTATTAATATGTCGGTGAGGGGGAGATCAAAATCGACTAGTAAAACTTCTCCACTGAGACTTCGTGCCTCTCATTTACCGCCCAAACTCTCTCTACCCCACGGTAATTCTTGGAGGAAGTTTCAAGGTGGACGGAAAGGGGAAGAAGGAGGCAGACAAATTCTAGGCACCTATGGAGAGAGCGCGCGATGGGCGGGGAGGGGGGGTCCCCTCTAACAACGTGAACTCTCAGCAACCCTTCGCTATTTTAAATGGCCTTTTGTATTTGGAAATACCTTGGATAAACCGCAAAGTTCCCTGCTCGCTTTTCTGTCAGGCTGCAGCGCTCCGGCCCTCAGGCCACCCGGTGTGCTGCCGGCACCCTCCCCTCGAGGCCCTCGGGGCGCTTCGCTGGCTAATCCCGACTAAGATCTCACCAACTCAGCACGCTCACCCAGAATTCCAACTAACTTTCCTTTTATTACGCAAACACCACTGGGGCTGCTTGATTCTTTCTTTTCCCCCAATCCCTACCCTCTTTCCAGCCAAGCTGGCTTTCTGGCTAGGCCAGCTAGAAATCCAGCTAAGGAGGGACCCTCGTGCGGCGCCAGAGGGAAAACACACGATTAACACCCCCCCACCCCATCCATCTCCCAGTTGCCTGAGTGAGATGCTGTCCTGTGTGCAGCCCCAGGTCCCCACTCCCTTTTGCGAAGCACCCTTCTATGGGTGCGAACAGCGTGGCCCTCATCTACCACCCAGCTTAACGCCCGCGGGTTTACGGATGCCCTGGGTACCTGCCTCCCGCCCCCGCGCACCTACCTGGCTGGCTGGTGGCACTCGGGACGCGGTTGTAGGCGCCGCCGTACTGGTGGTAGGGGCTGGCGTAACCGTAATCCGCATAAGCCTTGGCCGGGTAGCCGGCTGCGGAGCCGTTCACGCCGTGGTACTGGTACTGGTAGGGGTTGAGCGCTTTGCCGTAAGAAGCAGAGGTAGGAGAGCAGTAGCCGTGCGGGGCGGCCCCGGCGGGGCTGTAGTAGTCAGAATCGGTGGCCGAGGACTCCGGCAAAGTTGGCGATTCCTGAGACGGGTGGTGCATGGCGGCGGACGTCGGGAACGGAGCTTGGAAGTCGCCGGATCGGATGCTTGGGACTCTTCTGTCAAACACTCCTGTCATAGCTCCCGGGCGGTGGCTGTCCTTCTACTGCCGCGGCCGCTGCTGCCTGAATTGGCTGTGGAGCTGCTCTGGTCTAAGCAGACATGGCTGTGGGAGCGAGGGAGGAGGAGGAGGAAGAGGAGGAGGCGGCGGCGGCGGCGGCGGAGGGGAGGAGGAGGCTGGGAGTCGTGGAGGCTCTGTCTCCCGCAGGCTGACTGCTGGCTGAGGCGCAGCACAGCCTTGGTTAAATCCTTAATTGCACGCTTACGCACAGCGGGGTGGATCGGGTTCCATTGGCCAGGGCCTCGGGAGCAGAGCAACACCCTAACTCGTCCAACTAGTTTTAGCACAACAAAGCATTGCTTAAAAAAAAAGAGAGAGAGAGAGA
>JADRCC010569414.1:3068-16333 GCA_019843855.1 Hylomyscus alleni | reverse complement strand
GGTCTGTAGGCTGTGGAGGTCTGTAGGCTGTGGAGGTCTGTAGGCTGGCCTGCAGACTGGAATAGGTTGTGATTCTTTATCCTGGAGCAGGAAACCAAGAGTCATTTTAAGCAGTTCATAACATAATTCCGTGTGTGTTTTAGAAGGAGTCCCCACAGTACTGCCCATCGCTCACATATATACCAAGGTCGGCTTTGTTCTCCTACAGAGTGCTGTGCTCAGCAGCAGCTTCATAGACAAGACTTGCGTGATTC
Source organism: Hylomyscus alleni (assembly GCA_019843855.1). NCBI lineage: Eukaryota > Metazoa > Chordata > Mammalia > Rodentia > Muridae > Hylomyscus > Hylomyscus alleni. The sequence continues at coordinate 16,079 of JADRCC010569414.1, read as the reverse complement.
CGGGGAGCTGTTACTGTCTATATTACCCTCGCAGTTTTTCAGTGAGAGCCGTAACACCCAGCAACCAACTCAGCTTATAATGCAGATCATGCATCTTTGCAACTAGCTCCTACAAGCCTAGTCTCTAGACCACACAGACTGGAAGAGATGTGGTTTTGTCGAGAAGAAAGAAAATGAAAGCCAAGAAAAGTGTTCAGATAACCAAATCTACTCACCTATTATTACAGATGCTGCAGAATGCAGAAAATTCCACGAGTACTTAAATTTCACATGATCACCTCTTTTGAATTTTTTGATGGAAACCAAATCATTACCCTAGCTGGTACAAAAAAATGGATGGTACAAATTTGACTTACTACACAATCATATACTATAGAGAAATAAGAACAGGTTTCTAAAGAAATGAGTTGAATAATAATACAAAATGTACTATTGCTTAATGTGTGTGTGTGCAATACCACACACACACTGGCATACAGAGTACGATTACTTCAATTATTTGTTCTCAAATAGTCATGCAAATACTCTAAGGTGATCATTTCTTTCTTTGAGAAAGTAATAAGTTAACAGAGTAGAGTGATGCACTGCTTTTGGGCTTAGAACTCAGGAGGCAAAGGCAGGTGAATCTCTGTGAGTTCAAGGCCAATCTGGTCTATCAAATCAGTTCCAGAACCTCCAGGGCTATGTAGAAGAACTCTATTTGGAAAAAATGAATAAATAAGTAACATTCATGTATATATTTTTGATCAAATTTTTTTTTATTTTATATTTTTATGATCCAATTTCCACTCTTGACTCTCTCCCAAATATAACTCTTTCTACTTTTATATCTTCTGTTTTGTCTGTCATGGCCTAATAGTTACTTACATAAACATGAGTAACTTTCCAGTGACTATTACTGATGCAAAAAATGTTCCCCTAACCCCAGTAATCATCATGTCTACAACTCCTTAGAGACAGACAAACATGACTAACATATATACCAATATATTTCTTACAAAATGGAAAAAAATATATGTAGATCTATATGAGTGTATATATACAATTGAAAATCATATTTAGATTATATATGTGTATTATATGAACATATATATACATATATACTCATATACACATATATTTGCATGCTATATCAGAATATTATATATAATACTTGAATTATATACAGTACATGGGAGATTTGACTCTTCTTGCTTCACTGAACTGGTAATGCTCATATGCTACAAAAACACGTAAACTCTCAGGCAAGAAACCAGGTGTGAAAATATTCAAGGGAGAACTGTATCTAAATGGCACTTGACTTCCTAAGTAGTAATGTAGTAAGTTTGGCCATTTCATTTCAAGTGTAATTTTCTCTTTGGTGTAGTGATACTCGGTGCTTTCATTTTGCTACATAACTACTATCATGTCTATTTGGTTTAGTTTTAACTTTTGTTATTATTTTGTGTGTATGTGTGTCCATGTGTGTGTGTATGTGTATGTATATGATTGTATGTGCGTATGTTTGTGCTGGGTGTGTATGTGTGCACTCAAGAACAATCAGAAGGCAACTTGCAGAAGTTGTCTCTCCTTTTGCCATGTGGGATCTGAGGCTTTCAGTCCCGGCATCCAGTGTCCTTACCCACTAAGTCATCTTCTAAGCCCCACAAGCAAAGTATTAAATGATCAAATGATATTTCTTGTCAGGATGGGCTAGCCTCCAGAAAGCTTCATTTCTTGACCATGAAGAGTCATGTTTTCATTGTGTTGTTTTCTTTTGCTTTTTTAAACAAAAGCTTCTTGCATTTTCTCTATCTCTTAATTAATTAATCAATTTTTGAGATTTGAATCAGGATGCACATTAACCAGTGCTTTCTAAAATATCAAGAGTGCAAATGTACCAGGTGAGACGGTTTTTGAGTCCCTACTGGTGTTGGTGGTGGTGGAATTTATTACCCTAAAGTATACTTTTGATTTTTTCATGGTTTAAACTTATGTTTGTGCTTTACTTTGATAATTATTGCTTATAGATGCTTCAGTTTCTTAAATATGTAGCATATACTGGTGAATGGAAAAGTAGCCTGTCTTTGGGTTGCAATTTTATTAGATTCATGATATATAGAAAAGATGGAAAATTCCAAAATGCCAAAAGAATTCTGTTTTTTAACAATATCTTATGATTTACTTCATACATTTCTGAATCTGTCACTTGTTTAAAAAGAGTATTTGTACTTGGTTTAGTTGATGATATCTAAGTGAAAGAAAGCATTTCTTAACATTTACACTAAATATTGACTTCATTTTTCCATATCCACAGGGGAAAAATAAATTAGACTCTAATTCATCTAATTGTTAGAGACATTTCAAGATATGTGTGCCAATATCAGACTGTAGTGAGAGAATGCCTTGCTCACTTAGCAGTTACCATGGAAATGTTTTTGCTTAGACACATCATCCATTTCAAAATATGAAGAGCAGTTTTTGTGTATGGTATTATGGACTGAAGCCAGGGCCTTGAAGACGCTTGGTAAGTTCTACACTCCCGGGCTCTAGCCAAAACCCTCATTAATGAAATGAAGTTTACTGTCCTTGGTATTTGCTGACCTTAGTTCTTGTTTTTAAAATGTCAATAAATACAGCTTATTGATTAAACTATTTTCCATTGCCTATTGAATATTGTAACTTTCTAACAATCCAAGATGGACTGATATATTGTTTGCATGTTTTAGGACAGCCTATGAATGAGATGATGGGGCTTGGACACCTAGTTGCTTATGATAGGGAGTTGTTTGTGTCTACCCATGCCACTTTGAGATTATACTGTTGTAAAATGTTTCCATTCAGTTTTCTTTCTTTTTTTTATTAATTTATTTATTTTTTTCTTTTTAATGAACAAACACAAACAATAATAACAAACCCCTGTTGCCTCCCCCCTCCCCATGCCTGCCATCCCACCCTCTCCCACTTATCAGCCCTGTCATTCCCCTACACTGGGGCACAGAACCTTCACAGGGCCAAGGGCCTCTCCTCCCATTGATGACTGACTTTGCAATCCTCTACTATACATATGCTGCCAGAACAATCAGTCTGACCATGTATAGTCCTTGGTTGGTGGTTGAGTCCCTGGGAGCTCTGAGGGCATTAGTCAGTCCATATTGTTGTTTGTCCCAAGAGGCTGCAAACCCTTCAACTCCATTGGTTCCCTCTCTAACTCCTTCATTGGGGACCTTGCACTCAGTTCAATGGATGGCTGTGAGCCTCTACCTCTGTATTAGTCAGGTACTGTCAGAGCCTCTCAGGAGACAGCTATATCAGGCTGGAGTGCCCTTCCTTCAGTCTCTGCTCCATAGTTAGTCTGTGCAACTCCTTGCATGGGTATTCTGTTCCCCCCTTTCAAGAAGGAATGAAATATCTTCCTTTTTCTTGATTTTCTTGAGGTTTGTGGGTTGTACTTTGTGTATTCCGAACTTCTGGGCTAATAACCACTTATCAGAGAGTGCATACCATGTGTGTTCTTTTGTGATTGGGTTACCTCACTCAGGATGATATTCTCCAGATCCATCCATTTCCCTAAGAATTTCATAAGTTCATTGTTTTTAATAGCTGAATAGTAGTCATCAGGGAAATGCAAATCAAAACAACTCTGAGATTTCACCTCACACCAGTCAGATTGGCTAGAATAAAATTCTCAGGTGATAGCAGGTGTTGGAGAGGTTGTGGAGAAAGAGGAACACTACTTAATTGCTGGTGGGATTGCAAGCTGGTACAACCACTCTGGAAATCAGTTTGGCGGATCCTCCAGAAACTGGACATAGTTCTACCGGAGGACCCAGCTATACCACTCCTGGGCATCTACCCAGAAGATGCTCCAACATGTAATAAGGACACATGCTCCACCATGTTCATAGCAGCCTTATTTATAACAGCCAGAAACTGGAAACAACCCAGATGTCCTTCAACAGAGGAATGGATACAGAAATTATGGTCCATTCAGTGTTCTAACCCCTTTGGAATAAAGACTTCCTGATGATAAGGATGATGTGGCATGGAGAGTGAATTTCTCATGCTTGAAAAATAGCACTAAATTAATACATAGTTGATAAGTAAAACAAGCATAGGGGAAATTAATATTTTGTCAGATGCTGTGGCCAGTGAGGCTGTGGCCATTGCAGGATGTGAAAAGGAAGAGAATGATAAGTAGAGACACAGAGTTTGAGTTCACTTCAAGAATGAGCAATTTTTATTTTTCTACTTACTGTTTATATATTGTTTGGGTAGCTACCAGAGGTAGCATTGTGGGCAGAGCTTGGTCAGAGTATCATTGACCTCTTAACTGAGTTCTTCCTTAAGCATGTCCCTGTTCTAGTGGCTGTGCTTGGCATCCCTCCTAGCTTCTGTCTCATGCCTGCAGCTTTCCTCTGTCAGAACCACATCTGGGTCAGAGTTTGTGCTTGAGAAAGCAACTAGTGAGCTCTGGAGCTCAACCGTTAGATATTAGTGTTCTGACTCAAGATTAGCTGTTCTCTTAAGGATTTAGTCATGACAGATTTTCTGTTAGCATTGTTCTGTAAAAAGTAAAAATCAAACCTTCATGAATTGCTACAGTTGACTAGTGGAATAATGAAGAATACTAAGGAACAAGAACCACAAAAGCCTGCAATGAAAATTTCTGAGTTAGAAAGGTCAGTCATTAAGATTGCCATCTCATTCTTTCTCTCTGCGTCCTTTCACAACAATCACTAAGACCATCTTAAATTCCCTTACTTCTGTGCTTTCTTGTGATAATTTCACTATGTATAGACTATTATTTAATCCACTGAAGACTTTTTGCTTCTGAGTGGTTTAGATCAGTGAAGACCATCAGCAAAATCACTTCAATGAATTGAGAAGAAACAACTTGTTTTTCGAAGTTTGCTACACACACGTACACAACACACACACATACACAACACACATGTACACACACAGATGAGCACACACAAGATCTCATAAAATTTTAATTTTTTATGTATAAGTCATAAAGTTTAACTACTTCTGATAAAGCAAGCATAATAGACTTTAAAAGAACTTAGCATCCACAAACATGTCGTCAATGAAGTCACTGATTTATTTGGGTGTTAGAATTTTCATGGAGAGTAATGCATCTTACATGAACTCCTGATTGGACTCAACTCCTATAAGTTTTTTTTTCTTTTTCTTTTTTGAGACAGAGTTTCTCTGTGTATCCCTGGCTATCCTGGAACTCACTCTGTAGACCAGGCTAGCCTCGGACTCAGAAATCCACCTGCCTCTGCCTCCCAAGTGCTGGGTTTAAAGGTGTGCGCCACCACTGCCTGGCAACTCCTGTGAGTTTTAAACCCACAGTTTAGCATGTAGCCTGGAATCCTCACCCAGGAAATGGCCCCACCCACAGTTAAAATGATTTTCCCTACAGAAACACAGAAAAAAAGAGAATCTTTTTTGCTGTTGTTTATTCTTGATACCGTATTTTATTAACCTTTCACTTCCCTTTCCTACCTCCAAACCCTCCCATATACCCTTCTCTGCTTTTCTTCAAATTCATGACTTCTTTCATCAACTGTTATTAAATTAATATGTGTATTTGTATACTCATAAATATTAACAATTATAACCTGTTGAACATGTAGAGTGTTACTTGTACATATGTTTTCAGGGATAGCGGTTTGGCACTGGACACGCAATTGCTATGTTCTCTAAGGAGGGCCACTTCTCTCTCAGGAATTTTACTAGGTTGCGTATAGTTCTTTATGTAGAGTTGAGACAATATATCTAAAAGATACCCTCAGAGGTTACCCTTAAAATAGATAATCCCTCACAGGTTTGTACAGAGGCCAGCCAGCCAGTCTTCCAAGTGATTGTAGATTCTGCCTAGTAACCAGTTAACACTAACCATCAAAGCATCCTTTCGTAGGCCATATTGGCCTGACATTCACGATGTAGCACAGTTTAGGACTTCTCCTTTCTCAAGGACAATCCCTGGCTACAGTGTACACTTAAACAACTACTCCATTTCATCTGCTCCTAAGAATCATTCTTGGGCAATGATCTGTATCTAACTTTCAGTATCCAGCCTCTTCTCTTTGGCGTGTAAACCTATTTTAGAGACAACATCACTATCATAAAAAAACATGAGAGGGGAGCAGTGGGGTAAAAAGGAATGGGAAGGTGAGAAGAGACAAGTTACATGAACCATGTCACAAGCAACCAGGGGAGGAAACGCTGGTGTTCCCCATGAACCGTGAGAATAGTTGACAGTATTGAAATATTTCAAACTGTGGAAAAGAATACATTTAACACACTCATTGCTAATTACAAGGAAATAGTAGATGCTTGAGAACGTGGTATATACCCCGAGTAATTGCACTGATCTCTACAGTCTATAGACACTGCAAATCATCACCCCATAGCAGTCAAAGATGAGTAATTTAGCCCAGTTAAAATAACAGTTAAAAATGAGAAATAACTAAAATTATCAAACTTGAAAACACTATTCCTAGACCTTACTGGGATAAAAATGATTGCTACCTCACCTAAATAATTTAAAGTGCAGTCTGCACTTTTTGTCTCATTTCTAATCTACAAATAAGGCTAATAGCCAAAAAAACAGATGTCAGACTTGCTGGAGATCTTGCATTTTAGTTTTTATTAGTGTTATGTACTCCAAGTTGAAAATCGCTGTGCATTAGTCAGAGTACTCAAGAACACAGAACCAATGAAAGGAATGAATGTACATATGTGTGAGTGTGTGTGTGTGAGTGTGTGTGTGAGTGTGTGTGAGTGAGTGTGTGTGAGTGTGTGTATGTGTGTGAGTGTGTGTGAGTGTGTGAATGTGTGTATGTATGCAAGTGTGTATATGTGAGTGTGTGAGTGTGTGTGAGTGTGTGAATGTGTGTGTGAGTGTGTGTGCAAGTGTGTATATGTGAGTGTGTGAGTGTGTGTATGAGTGTGTGTGAGTGTGTGTGTGAGTGTGTGTATGTGTGTAAATGTGAATGTGTGTGTGGAGTGTGTGTCTGTGAGTGTGTGAATGTGAGTGTGTGTGTGAGTATGTGTATGTGTGTGTGAATGTGTTTATGAGTGTGTGTGTGAGTGTGTGTGTGCGAGTGTATGTATGTGAGTGTGTGTGTGTTTGTGAGTGTACATGTGTGAGTGTGTGTGAGTGTGTATGTGTGTGTGAGTGTGTGAGCGTGTGTGTCTGAGTGTGTGTGTGTGTGTGAGTGTGTGTGTACGAGTGTATGTATGTTAGTGTGTGTGCATGTGAGTGTGTGTGTATGTGTGTGAGTGTGTGAGTGTGTGTGTGTGAGTGTGTGAGTGTATGTGTGTGTGAGTGTGTGTGTGTATGTGTGTGTGTGTGTGTGTATGTGTGTGTGTGTATTTACACAATGTGTCCTGCTTAGTTCATAAAGTGAAGCTGAGAACTCTGAGGCTGGATGCCGAATCTGGTGCTGAAAGCCTAGAGAATACCTGGAGAGCTATTGGCCTTCAGTCCATGTGAGAAGCCCAGTTAAGGTAGGTTCTGCTATCAGTGAAAGAACATAGAGTTTGCAAAAGAAATGGCTGTGGTGAGATAAACTCACAGGCAAACCAAGACAAACCAGTGAAACACAAAGACTTTTGCCTGGACCTCCTTTTCATGTTTGTTGGCATAGATTTTTGCCATAATTAATCCAATCAAGAAATTTCCTCACTGACATTCCTCGAAGCTTGTCTAATAGCTGATTCCAGATCGAGTTAGGTAGGCACCCAAGATTAATGATCACATGCTGTGTGTACGATGTGCCTATTCCATATCCAGCTAGCAGATTTGAACACAAACATCCTGACTCCAAATTCTGTCTCAAGCTACTCCTCATCTGAAGGAATGCCAGTTTTTAATATCTGAGATTCTGACAGTCTGTAGATATGTTATTTATCTTGATATATCCTGTAATGTGTGAGAAATTAACTTCTAGAATCATTGAACGATTTTTGAGCACAAATCTCTCTAAGTTCTTTGCTGTACATTGTGGTATAGCCTCTGCAATGTTGATCAGAAAACTAAAAGTAGCTCCCCAAATGTATATTGGCTCAGTATTATAAACTAAGGAATCAAGAACTTAGACAACATGGAGGGTTTTAATAAGTATATTGACTTAAAAATATAATCTGTATATGTTTATCATTCCTTTTTAACTATTTGCAGTAATTTGAAATTTTAACCAAATATTGTAGCATCCTCTTTGAGACATTCTGAAATAATGTTATTACACACTTAAAATTACCCTTAGTTTTTGTTTTTGTTTTTGTTTTTTTCTTTGGAACACAAAGTAAAATGGGGTAATTAAAATCATTTCTGTGGAATACTGACTACTAAGAAAAATAAAACACCAGTTTTTGAAATACAAGGATGCTAAAAAGTGTTTAAATGTGCAGTCTCTGACTGTGAAGGAAAAAAAAAACCTGGCTTTTTTGTTTGTTTGTGGTTTTTAAAGACAGAAGATAACACAATAAAGTTCTTGGAACAGAAAAATGGCAGCTTGCCATGAGTCTCAGGTAAAAGAGTTTGCATTGTATATTTCATTGGTTTTATTTAGGGAAAATGGGTATAATAAAATCGAATTAAGAATTAAGGAAATTCTTTTTTGATAAAGGAAATACTCTCTGAAGGGAAGATCTGTGGGATTCACTGGAGTGAGTCTAGCCTTGGATTCTTGCTATTTCACGGACCATCAGAAGCCTGAGCAGTGACTGCCTCTTTCCAACTGCAGAGCACTGGAACAGGTCCAAATAGAGCCTACAGCTCGGAGCATCACAGCCTGGTTGTCCCCTCCAGAGAGACCCTCACCATCACTTCCCTGGGAAAGTAGTACTGAACTGCAGACATTAGCCTTATAATTGAAACAACCAAAGCTATTTTTTCATACCTTTTCCTAATGTTCAAATATGACAGTAAATCCTGAACTTATTCATTTCAATCATTATCGATAAGTTCAAAGTCTGAGAAAACAATATAGAGTATTCCTAATATAGAGTAAAAACAAAAGGTTTTACAATATTTTTTGTAGTCATGTAAAATGCTTCCTGACATTTGAAATTCCATCTGAACTCGGAGGACCTTTGACCCACATGTTTGCTAGCAAGCACATGTAGCAAGAGCTCTGATATATGCTGTTAGCTGTCAGGTACATTTACTGTCATGGATGTACAAGAGGGTTTTGCAAAAGAAAGTGAGATACTTCCAAATGCCAACTTAACAAAAGATGAAATTGTACATGTTTCTTAAATGTGGCTTGACTGTACGGCCCCTCAAATAGAAGATCTAACAGTGTAAATCTTTCATTTAGTTAAAGGCAAGTATTTCTCATAAAATATGTACTTCAAGACAATGTAAAAGATATCCATAAACCTGGGTATAATATATCATTTTATAACCACTGACTCCTTTCAAAAATATTCTCTAGGGATACTTTTTTATCTGATAGTGCATATGACTTTTAAAGGTCACTAATATTTTATCCACTGTCTCATTTACTTTCCTTAGCCCACTGGCACACACACCAAGAGAAACTATCCTATGTTGCCATTACTTGTCTTTCTCATAAATAGAATCATGATATACATGAGCTGTAGCATGATTTGAACAGTCATTTTTTTCCTAGTCACCAGACTCCCTATGTCCACCTTGTGAAGCTTAGCTTCAGCCTCATTTAGTGCAGCCATATGGAGACACTTCCTCTGGGGTTTGACAAGGTCATTGTACGCATATGTTTTGGAAAGAGTGTGTTTAGTTAATCCTTGAGCTGTTTGTAAGGAACACCCAGAGACATGGAGACAAGGATTCCTTACTGTAGGAATCCTTACTAAAGGCCCAGTAGTTTTTTTTTTTTTTAATTTTGATTTTTTTTACTGGATATTTTATTTATTTACATTTCAAATGTTACCCTCTTTCCCAGTTTCCCCTCCACAAACCCTCTATCCTATCACCCTCCTCTTGCTTCTATGAGGGTGCTCCCTGACCCACCCACTCCCACCTCCCCGCTCTGGCATTTCCCTACACTGGGGCATTGAGCCTTCACAGGACCAAGGGCCTCTCCTCTCATTGATGCTAGATAAGGCCATCCTCTGCTACATATGCAGCTGGAGCCATAGATCCCTCCATGTGTACTCTTTGGTTGATGGTTTAGTCCCTAGGAGCTTGGGGTTGGGGTCTGGTTGACTGATATTGTTCTTCCAATTGGGGCGCAGACTCCTTTAGTTCCTTCAGTTCTTTCCCTAACTCTTCCTTTGCGGTCCCCATGCACAGTCCGATGGTTGGCTGCAAGCATCCACATCTGTATTTGTCAGGCTCTGGCAGAGCCTCTCAGGATACAGCTATATCCTGTCAGCAAGCACTTGTTGGCATCCACAATTGTGTCTGGGTTTGGGTGGCCTCTTTAGCTGCATTTGACTACAATGGAATTGACCATATCTGTTGTGACCATTCTGCCTTCCAATTTCCCTCAGTGAACTATGTTTTAATAGTGTCCAATAATTATCAGTTTCTTGGCATTCTAGTTATTTTCACAGAAAAAAAATCCAAAAATATATGAATTCAAACTGATATTAATTTTTAAAATCTTTCTTTTTTCTTTTTGGTTTTTCGAGACAGGGTTTCTCTGTGTAGCCCTGGCTGTCCTGGAACTCACTCTGTAGACCAGGCTGGCCTGGAACTCAGAAATCCACTTGCCTCTGCCTCCCAAGTGCTGGGATTAAAGGTGTGCGCCCCCACTGCCTGGCTTAAAATCTTAATCTTAACTGCAGACAATAAAGAATTTAGATCTTTAGACAATAAAGAATTTAGAATAAGAAGAAATCTACAAAAGTGATGCTTGGCTCAAATTTCTTATGTTCCTTGTTCTGAGTTTAATCAAACATTTGAAAATATTTTCTGTAAATCTAGATAACTTTAATAGAGTCAGATACAAATGTAGGCTTTGCTGCTCTAAAAGGCATAGGTATGAATGCATAATTAGTTCTGATGCAATTCATTGTATTAACAAAGGTACCCCACTATGCTATCTACTAACTATGCCTATCACCTGCAAAGAATCCTTTTCTTCACAGACGCTTTATAAAATGTTATTGTAATATCATACTTACGCTAAAAGGAATGTTTGTAAATTGTACTGATTTTTCTCTAAGAAATAATATGTCTAGGTTTAGTTTATAATGCGTGGTGAATCATATCAAGACGTCTGCATTCCTCAGTACAATTATTTATAATATTTACCAGCTGCATTGACTATGTATCATAACATTAGCTAACATGAAAGCAAACTCAAATAAATGCTGTGCCTTTTGATATTTGAAGTCTAGTAAGAGAAATAAGAGAAAACGACTATATGCAAACTAGAGTATGCTAAATGCCACGGGTGCTTTGCAGCTGTGTATCTTCCAAGTACAGAGAAGTCTCAAAGTCAGGTGAACACAGCACTCAGGGAATAGTCAACACTGGGATGTACTAACTCATTTTTGAAGAACATTATGCCACCTGGACATATTTTTTTTTTATAGTAAATGAGAACACTACTCCACCATGAAGAGTCATAAAGAGCAATTTAGCTATGATTGGCTGGAAAGAGGTTTGAATGCCCAGGAAACCCTTATTATATTGGAGCACTGGGGAATGTCAATCCTACTGGGAAAAATCATCTGCTTATTTTATATTTTAAAAATGTTATGAATCCAGGAACGAACAGGTGGGGATGAAAAAATGCTGATAGGAGTGGGAAGAAATGGGCTGGAGACATGGCTCAGTGGTTAAGAACACTGACTACTCTTCCAAAGGTCCTGATTTCAAATCCCAGCAACCACATGGTGGCTCACAACCACCCGTAATGAGATCTGATGCCCTCTTCTGAGGTGTCTGAAGACAGCTACAATGTGCTTTCATATACTAAATAAAGAAATCTTAAAAAAAGGAGTGGGAAGAAACAAAAGAAGATAGAGGAAATGGTAATTAGAATTCATTATATTCATGTATGATTTTGATAAAGAGTAAAGTCAAGAAAAAAGAACAAACATTAAAAGCAATAGAGAAAAGAAAAAAGACAATATACTTTTATAGTGAAAAATGTCTTCTAAATTTTGTTAAACATGTATATATACACAATTTGGGGGTATAATCATTATAGATGCTAATGTTTTATGAATGGACATTTCCATACAAGTTTATCATACATTCAGCACACTCTCCCACTCTCCTTATACTTTCTGCCATGGCTAGTATTAGCATGTCAAATTGATCTAGGATTGCCAGGGAGAAGGATCTGTCAGAGACAATTGATGTAAGACAACTCATATCAAATGTGGGTGGGTCTATTCCACGGCAGTTGATTCTGGGTTGTGTAAGATGGTACGTAGTCTAAGTACCAGCATGTGCTCAGCGCTCTGTTTGGGAATATGGTTACACTATGATCAGCTGCTCCAAAAGCCTGCTACCTCAACTCTCCTGCCATGCTGGACCATGCCTTGAACAATACGCAAATTAACTTTTCTTCTTTAAGTTGTTTCATCAGATCAACAGCAAAATAAATTAACAGTGCTATCCCTCCTTTACTCACCCCACAACTAGCCTCCTAAGCAGCTTAGCTCCTACTTTTCACATACACACACACACTCACACACACTCACACACAGATACACACTCACACACACACACTCATACACACACTCACACACACACGCACTCACACACACACTCACACATACTCACACACACACTTACACACACTCACACACACACTCACACACACTCTCACATACACACACACGCACTCACACACTCACACACACACATACTCGCACACATGCATATACACACATATATACACACTCACACACATTCACACACACATATACTCACACACACACTCACACATACACACACTCACACACGCATACACTCACACACGTGCACACATACTCTCATACACACACACATACACATGCACACACACACTCACACACACATACTCGTACACACACATACATACA
>JADRCC010569413.1:2569-13433 GCA_019843855.1 Hylomyscus alleni | reverse complement strand
AAGACACCTGCGGTCAGTGCCTGAGGCATGGCTGTCTTTGCAGTCCCCGGCTGCGGCTGGGGAAACTCAGGACCAATAGCCTCCTCGTCTCACACACCTCTGCTTGGCTACCTGTCTTCATCACCTGTCTCAGCTTTCCTTCGGTCTCTCTCAGGGATACCACATCCCTCCTGGTGTCCCTGGGTGCGACTCTGTCACCTACTTCCTGTGTGATTGCGATGATGCTCGAGTTGTGTATTTTCTTTCTGTGTCCCCGGGGCTGTGGCCATTCCTGTTGCTAATCTATCTGGGTAGTCGAAGAATGGTCAACATGGTTATTTGTTCCCCTGCATGTTCATGGAGGTGGCGATGTATGCTTGCTTCAGAGGGTAGCAGTCAGAGCCTGAGATCTTGTCCTGTATTTCTGTGCTGGGGAAAAATAGCTATCACCTACTCCTTGGGTGAGCGCTGCCTCCTGCCCATCCTCAGTTTCTTCTTCTGGAATGCCTACGCAGCACCACCTGCCTCTGGGGTTGCAGAGGTCTTGCACAGAGTATAGATGGAAGAGAGCTCTCCGAGAAGGCTAGTCTTCGTTGCAGGATTCACGGACTGCTTGGCGTGTTCGCACAGCTTTTATCCCAGTAGGCGTGTTTTAAGAGTGTCGGTTAAATGGCGGGCGCGAAGACGCTGTTTTGACCACGGTGTGTAGTGGGAACTTGTCCTAACGTGTCTCAAGGAAGCAGAGTCAGCCCGTGTGCTGCAGAAATGAGAAAAAAAAATCAGAAGGGCCTGGGCCGCAGAAGCTTCATGGAGCCTGGAGCCCCATGCCGCTGACCTGCCTCTGCTGGGAGACCGTTCCCACTCCTGCTTGTCCTGTCCTTGGCACATAAGTGAGGATAGTGTGTCCTCGAGGGCGAGTGATGCAGGACCTGGGCACCTCTTCACATGGTGTCTTGAGATAGACCACACAGCTGTTATTAGGAAATTGTGAGTTGCTTCCTTGAGTGGACAGCAGAGAGAATGGCACGTGTAGAGAAGGGCTTCCTGGTCATTAGTGCCATCCTGTGGAGAGAAGAATGGCCGTGACTCCTGCTAACCAATACCTTCTTACTGCTCTAATATACCCCCAAGTCTCACTGTGCCTACCCCCAAATAATAGTGTCCTTCATATCTCCCACGAAGCTGGCCCTGTTCATCTTTCCTGTGTACGCCTAGACTCTAGGAACACTTTTTTGCCCCTGTGTTACCTCCCCTCTCTGGATCATTGCCAGGGCCTACCGTGCACTGCCTCTGCACTGGCCAACCTACAGAGTGAGTGCATGGTCGTGCCGTATGTGTCTATGAGTGCATAAAGAGCTCCTGGGTGTAAAATATTCTGCATGTATAGTTTCTCAGTTTTACCTCCTTCTAGTTATTGTCATGGTTGGTCTTAAAGAAAAAAAAAACTTGAGAGTCAGAGATGAGAATAAGGCTCGTTGTGTTCTCTCGGGCGTGCGTGCGTGCGTGCATGCTCGTGTTTGTGTATATGTATGTGTGTGAATATGTGTAGGCAGGTGTGCACAGGAATACACGTGTGTGCGCATTTGCCTCTGAGTTTGCATGCAAGCGTGCATGTGGGTCTCTCTAGACCCTGTCACCGTCTCTGTCCTTTTGGGGTAACCTTTGCACCCTTCTCTGTCTGTCCTGGGTGAACTGTGAAGCTAATTTTGCAGATGCCATTGCCCTAGGTCTTGGCAATACAGCATGCCTGTCTAAAGAAGGGGATTCCTTTCCAGGACTGCAGTCACATCTCAGGGGAATTTTATAGGGAGGTTATCACATCCACTCAGTCGATTTCAAATACCAGTCCACTTTCGAGTTTTCCTCTTTAGAAAAAAAAAATGTGTGGTTTTAGTTAAAGCCAGATTCTTTCCTTGCTGTTCGTAGTGGCCCTTCACTTTTCTTACCTGGATCAGGGTTTCTGGACATCAGCACATTTATTCAAAGGTACGAAGAAAGGCCTTGGCTTATGCGTGCTTAGGATCGTGCAAAAACAATGTAGATGTCAAGAGAAATTACCCCAAGTTTTGACTTTTGATCTTTTCCCAGGCAAGTCCCGCAGAGCGTCGCCCTATGTTTTGATGCTGGACAGCCAACAGTCAGTCACAGCTCCCAGAAAGCCCAGCTTCAGGAGTGGCAAACAGTCGGCACCCTTGCGTGCACTGGGGGCCGTGAACAACAGAGGGTGTTTAAAGGTCCCATGTGTTCAGTGCATGTTTGACGTAGGGTACCTTTGACTTGAGGTATACTCTCTGAAGCAATGGGGGACCCACTTTCACTGTGCTCCATCTCAGCTCCACCTTATACAAGCTGACCACACACCAGCTTTCGGTCAAGTCCCCACAGCAGGAAGATGCCACAGTGTGAGAATCGCTGTTCTAGAAGTCTCCTAAGTTCTGTTTCTTCAGGCATTGGTTCTTTGAAGAGACTAGGGTTTTTTTGTTTGTTTGTTTGTTTGTTTTGTTTTTTTAATACAGTGTCTCACTTTCTGAATTTTCTGGGTCATTTCTTTGGGCTGTTCTGAGATTCTTATCCTTTCTGTAAAGTGTCAACTGGGGCAAAAGTCAAGCTTAACCCTCTTTCAGTTGTTATCTTTGAAGCCTGCCTCTGGAGTAGAAGACAGCTGAACTGATGGTCATAGGGAAAATAAACGCTAAGCGTGGAGAAGGACTGGTTTCCCTGACAGCAGAGCTTTGTAATGCATCCTGCACTGGAGCAGTTGGCCAGCAGCTACCCTGTGAGTGCTGCAGGGTAGGGGTGTGGTGGTATCTCACCAGAATGCCAGGCTTGGAGGGCTGGAAGGCAGTCCCTTGCCCCTGGTGTGTGCCCCACCTGACATGGCTATGAGAGTCGGAGATGATAAGAAGGCTCCTTGTGTTTGTGTGTGTGTGTGTGTGCACGCTCGTGTACATGCTCATGCACATACCTGAGTGTGTGTGAGTGTGCATATGGGCGTACGTGTGTACATGCAGGTGTGCACGTGTGTATACATATGTGTGCATGTCCCTCTGTGTGTGCGCGAGTGTGCATGTGTGTACATGTGCATGTGCATATGTGTGTGTGTGTGCGCGCGCGTGCCTTTAACATTTCTGAGACTTGGGTTGAAATTTCCTACTCTCTGTTTTTTCATAGAAATCAACTGTAAAGTTATGACTTATTTATTGCTTAAAAGAAAAAAAAAACAAACGTAGGGATGTATTTTTCTCCATTCTGTATCACATCCGGACTTGTCACAGTTCCTCTTTGAAAGTGTTTTAGGGCTAAAGAGCAGCCGAGAGCCATGGGTAAATAGCAGCTTGTACCCCTGAGATGGCTCTTCTAGCTTTTCTGGTGCTTCACGAGGAATTACAAGTGTGTGCATGCGTGGGTGGCCAGCGCCTCCAGGGAGAATCTCCCTGGAGATTCTCCTCGGTGTGAAATATTCTGGGCACTTGGCCGGTTATTTTTAACTACAGGTTCTACAGTCAAGGGGACAAATAGTTGTTTAACTCTGGCTGCGCTGGCATCAACTACCAGCTAATAAGATCATCTTTCAGGCCTCACTCTGGGCCTTTTGCTTCTTTCTGTGTTAGTAAGTCTCTCTGTGAAATAGACGTGGGCTGGACTGAGCACTGTGTCTGCGGGGAGGGAGTGGGGAAGGCCAACTCACTACCCTAGGGCTTCCTTTCAGAATCTGTCCTGGCTCCTTTGCAAGAACAAGCCGGTGGAGCCGGGCAGGCCCTGGAGGGAAGTCTCCATGGGCTGACAGAGGCTGACACACAGGGTGAAGACGTGATGTTTGAGAAGCCGGGGGGCGTTATGTTTAATGATCACGCTGTCATCCTGTGGAGGTGGAGGGGCCCGTTTCCATTGGTTCATTTTCATGAACTGAAGTGATTGTTTCTGGGTAGCGTTGGTGTACGGTGATCATTAAAATAAGCTGTGTCGATGGAATAGTTTATCTCCGATGTATGCCAATTTAAAGATGTCTTCTGTGTTCTTTTTATTTCAGGGGAAGGAAGCAGGTTGCCATGGAAATGGCATAGGGAAAAAAAATGACAAGCAAGAAAGCTTAGCAGTTTTGAATTTGGAAATATTTGTGACGTAGGTAGCTATGTATGTAATAATGTTATACAGCAGAGCCATCTGCCTGCGGAAGGATGTGTGTCACAGGCTTTTACGGGAACGCATTTTTTCATTAGAAGCACAATTTGGGTTATCTTGGTATTGGCGGGTTATTAAGATGTGGAAATTGTAAGCAAGAAAGATGCAATGGAATCCTAAACTAGTTTCCAGAATGCAGTTGGCATATGCCATCGCATGTCACAGAGACAGTGTGGAAAGCTGTTTTGATCTAGAAAGAAAGCACAGATCCAGGAAGATCTGTGCTTTCTGAGTTGAGTATTTAATAAGCTAGCATCGCCTGGACCCTGACTAATGAGCACATTGACCACTGAGAGTGGCGCAGTTGTTCCTCTCATTCAACTATACCACCCTGTTGGGAGGCGATCTGACAGAGCAACCCCCCTTTCCATCTCTCCCCATTTCCCCTCAGTTAATTTCACTACATTTCTGGAATTTGGAATTCTTTTTTTTTTTTTTTTTCTTAAATACATGTAGTTAGGAATATTCCCTTCCCCCAGTTTAGAACCCTGGTGGGATTTAAAAGAAAAGAGAAACTTTCTTGAGAGGCTAATTCAATGGATTTACCATATTAATTAAGTGCTTGTGCTAGCACTGCACTGACCATCATGCTCCTGCCTCTGCAGAGCTCAGGGACCAGGTCAAGCTCTGCTAAGATGCTGTGGGAGTGTCCCACAGTGCTGAAGCAGTTCCCTGCTTGTCTGTCTATCTCTCTATCTCTGTCTCTGTCTCAATCTCTCTGTCTCTCTGTGTCTCTCTTCCTCTCTCTGTGTCTTCCCTCCTCCACCAGGCCCCATCTCTCTCTGGATAGCACCCTATGGATGCTGAGTAAACTCTACCCCATTTCCATCTCTACCCCATTTCCATCTCCTAGTGGAAGTCGGAGGATGGTTGTGACTCTCTATATGTTCTTTTGATCTAGAAGAGGACATAGCTCTGTTCTGGAACATGACATGGTGTCACATAGACCACAGCAGGTGTGACCTTGCCAGCTCCTGGGGCTGGGTCTTTAGACACGGGATGCTTGTACTTCCTGGCTCTTGGAGCCCCACCCATCATGTAAGCATTTGCAGGCAGCTCTGTGGACAGGATCCCAGGCTCTCAGGTGCCTGTGTCAGCTAAGGTCCATGTGGAGGATGTCTTGGAAGTGAAACCGCCAAGCCTAATTAAAACACTCTCATAGAGAGCAGAGAGAGGCGAACTTCATGCCACGATGTTGAAATTGCATATTTGTAGAGCTGGGGCTGCAGTGTGGTGGTAGAAAACCTCCCTAAGATCCATGAGACCCTGTGTTTGAGCCTAAGCACATTAAGAATATTGTATATTAGTTAGCAGTCAGTCTCAGACTATTGTCTGAGAGCACTAAGCTTTGAGCCATTTGTGAGGCAGTGGTAAAGTCACTAGTAAAGTGCTTCGTGGTAACACGACTCTGCCTGCTCTGGAAATACACGGATGTCGAACATCTTTAACAGAGGAATGGATCTAAGGCATCTCTGTGTTGATCAGATGTATCAAGGATGCGATTCATCATCTTTGGAAACAGGTACACTTAAGATCCTTCTCTCCTACCTGTTGGAGGAGATCCTCACAGAGGGTATGGATGCATACCAAAGGGCCTTGGGGATTAAGTCGTGGGCACAGGAGCCTTTTACAGCAGGACGGTGGGGTCTATTGAAACTCAGCCCTGGCAGGACTTGCCCCAGGTGACCAGTGCTGGCTGGCCTTGTCCACCATGTCAGTCTTCCATGGCAGTGACTCTGACCAAGGCCCCCTTTTCTCCTAGGTGCTTTTAAGTTGGAAGGTGTCTCCTTATTCGCATAAACCGTGTTCTCAGTATGCACATCTGGGGCTCTGGGTTTCCTTGGCAACCTGCACGAAGCCCAAAGCCAGGCCTTTCTGTGGGGACCATGTCTAAACGCTGTGTTCTGCAGTCTCCTGGGCACCTTAGCTGTGTACTGGTGGCCTGGTTTGAGAATGTCCTCTGGCATCATGGATTATGTCAGGATATGCAAACTGAGAGGTCGTCAGATTCAGGAGGTACCTAGTGCCTGTTCCTGCCCCAGTGACTTTGATGATCACAGCCAAGTTTTAGCATCCTCAGTGGTATTTTGGCAAATGCTTAAATGTTAGATATCTGGGGCAGGGGGAATCTTTGGCTCCTAGTAACTGTTTATTTCTAGACTTTAAATCCAGACTGTTGATGTAAGGTCACTGGCTAAGTTTTGGTCTGTTGTGAACCAGCCTAGATATGGCCTGTGGGATACTGAGAATGGAGTGGTATGTTCCTGGCAGGGTCTCTTACCTGCTGTCTGAGGAGAGAGGTTCCAACCCATGGGGAGACTCCCACCAGCTGTCCCCTCCCCCTTGGGCCCCTATGAGTCCAAGGTGGTGAGAAGACAATGCTCTTCGCAACTGTTGTGTT
The DNA here is from genome assembly GCA_019843855.1 of Hylomyscus alleni. NCBI lineage: Eukaryota > Metazoa > Chordata > Mammalia > Rodentia > Muridae > Hylomyscus > Hylomyscus alleni. Next base: position 6,871 of record JADRCC010569413.1, on the reverse strand, counting down.
TCTTTGGTAGTACGGTAGTCTGAACACATATTGCGCGACTTTATACACATAATATTTTATGGAGTCTGTTATAAAGTACCCAGCGTATAAACTTACAACTTGAAGCAGCACAAAGGCACAATTAGGTGGCATTATGTATGTCACTGTTGTGCCTCCCGTTCTTCCAAGTAACTCCCCACTAGATAGCAGCTCCCCATTTATTCTCCAGCTCTGCATGGATGACCCGATTTCCTGTTTCTGAGTTTGTGTGGTTCACACACTTCACAGCAGTGGAGCCCCATGTCTTTGTGTTGGCCTTATTTTGCTCAGTGCAAGGAGACCCAACTCTTTCCATGTTAGAGCATCGTATTTTCTTTCCTTGTAAAGGATGCTTTCCATTGAATGGATATACCAGCCTTCCTCTGTCCACCCTTCTATTGATTGACACTTGTCGGTTTTTGTTTTTCTTCACCATTTGGCCATTGGTTGTAATGCTTTGGTGCACATTGGTGCACACACGTTTCAGCCCTACATTTAATTCTCCTGGCTCCATAGCTAGAAGACATATTCAGGATTTTTAATGTGAAGCCCCGTGTGAAGAAACATTGGTGTTGTCTAAGCTACCTGTCTTAGGGTTTCTACTCCTGCACAAAACATCATGACCAAGAAGTAAATTGGAGAGGAAAGGGTTTATTCAGCTTATATTTACACTTTGCTGTTTGCCACCAAAGGAAGTCAGGACTGGAACTCAAGCAGGTCAGGAAGCAGAAGCTGATGCAGAGGCCATGGAGGGATGTTACTTACTGGCTTGCTTCCCCTGGCTTTCTCAACCTGCTCTCTTAGAGAACCCAAGACTACTAGCCCAGGGATGGCACCACCCATAAAGGGCCCTCACCACTTGATCACTAATTGAGAAAATGTCTTACAGCCAGATCTCATGGAGGTGTTTCCTCAAGGGGGGTTCCTTTCTCTGCGATAACTCCAGCTTGTGTCAAGTTGACACACAAAGCCAGCCAGTACGTTACCTATTCTCTGTCTGGGTGTTGGACCTCTCTAGCAAGACCATCAGCTGTTTTGAAGGTTGTACAGCTGATGAGTTAGCATGGTGGGGACTAGAGCTCATGTCCTTGGGGGATAGGGTAGGCTGTGGGCATGCGGGGGGGCGCGGTGTGTGTCTGTGTGTGACCTAATCAGCCAGATGGGATTGTGGGCTGCAGAGATCTCAGATAAAATGGCTTCAGCCAGAGGCCCTGCAGATGGGACCCATGTCTGTTCTCAGGGAGGTGCATACTTCTTCCAGGGGGAGGCATAGATGCAAGTTTGTTTCTTGTGGGCTGCCTGGTTCAGGCGGGGGTGGCTCTAAATCAGTCAGACACACCTCCAGCAAGCACTTCATGTTTGAAAACACAAGTCACTATGAAACACTTCTTTTTTTTTTTTTTTTAAGTTTAAAAGTCTATTTACGAACATAGATGAGAAACCGTGAGTGGTTAATTGATCAGTAAGTAGAAGAAAAACATACACGGGGTGGAATGACTGTTGCCCTTTTACCTCCAGGCTTTCCTGCAGGGCGAGGCTATATGTCCATACGTACAGTGCTCAGCCCCACAGTGGTCGCAGACAGCTCTATTATCCATTGGTTTGCTCTGGTCCTCCATAAAGTTCTACCGCCTCGGTGACTACTACCCCCAATTCAGGGTGGCAATGGGGGAAAACATGGCATTAAGCACAGTTAAATGACGGTAGAGTCCAGCACGTGACCTGCAGCTGATGAAGGCTGATGCTTGGCCACAAGAGGAGGAGGAGGAGATGGCTGTGGGAAGAGATGCTCTACCACTGGCAGCCAGCATCGATTATGCCTGGGTTTTGTTTAACAACCTTATTAATAATAATGAAGCATAGTAAAGAGCCGTTTAATCAAAATGATACTAAAAAGGGATGCGTTTAAGGAGCGGGGGTGGGAGTTAGAAATACCGGGAACAAATAGCCATCTAAAAGAAATGCAGAGAGTGGGGAAAAACCGCTGTGGAGAAGGAGAAACCAACCTGAGTGGTTGTCGGAGCACGTTAGGACCATCACCATCACGGACAGACAGATTAGGAGGAGGGGGAGTACTTGACACCTGATCACGAACTCTCCCCTTCCTCTCCATCTCTCTTGCTAGCTCTTCTCAGAACCCTGAACATGAACCTACAGAATCCAACATACGGTTTACTCAGCAGCTGTTGGAGTACAGCTGGGCCAAGTGTCCCAGAAGCCCCGGAAGCTGTTGGTATGTGGAGGGAGTGTCAGACCTAGTGTTTGAATTGCAGCTGGTTGGTGCAGCTTGCCCAAGGCCGGCAGAATCACATCCCCGCGAGAGCTGTGGTTTTTCCAGCTTCTGTGGATTCTTCAGATACCAGGCACCGGTGCTTGACCTAGAACGTTCGTCCTCTTCTTTGCTTCCATTCTGTCCAAGCCCATGAAGTAAGGCTGCCCAGGAAAGACTAAATGGACGCCTTATGCCAGAGGAGGGAGACACTAGCTTAATAAGGGAAGGGCAGTTTCAATTAAATTCCAGTGCGTATAGTTGCCTTAGGGTAGGGTGCTCATGTGGTTGGTTGCTTTAAGCTAGTGGGGAGAAACAAAACCTAGAAGATGACCCCCAAAAGAAAGTTATAGGCTAATATCTCTGATGAATATGGATGCAGAAATAAAGGTAGATTCGGAGAAAGAGAAACAAGGGGGGGAGGCGTTCTCAAATGGATCTATGAGCATTGTAGTGTTTGCTGGGGCTTAATTTAGTCATATCAAGGGGCTTGATATGAGGTGGAGAGATGGAGAGAGCCATGAACTCCTGTCGTGATTCTGTTGTATCTGGGGGATGCTGGAGGAGCTCCCTTAGGGCGAAAGGATGGAGGCTGGACGGAGACAATGAAGTCGATGTCTACAGTATTCCTGCCTGTTCTGAGACAGGATCTGACTACATAGCCCAACCTGGCCTTGAACGCTGGATTCTCCTTCTGCAGTCTCCTAAGTGCCACAGTTCTAGGTATGAGCCACCACACTGGTTGGATCCACTCTTGATGGTCGTTGCATTTTGTGGTCATTGGGTCTCCAACACAGGACATCGGGTGAGGCATTTTAGAACGCTGGCTTGGGTGCTCTCAAGCCAGTGACATGGCCTCTCCACTTAGTCCAGTGGAGCTGAATCTCTACACTGTCTCCTCATAACCCTTCCTGTACTACTCTCGGGGGTGGGGGTGGGGGGGTTGCTGTGCACTGACCTCCTAGAAGGTTCTGAAAAGTTCTGCTTTGTGTGAGTCAAAAGGAGCTTTGGCAGAATGACCTAGCCTGACAGAGTTACAACGAGTAGACTTCCTACGCCATGCTGATAGCTAGTACTAAGAGCAGGTTTTGGGGAGCCCCACCCCCACCCCATTCTCTTCTCTTTTTTTGTCTAAGTAAAAATAAGATACTGCCTTCCCTTGTTTCTTTTGTTCCTGGTTCTCTTGGTGATATCTGTGGGTTCTTGGCAGGCCAGCATACCTTCATCCTAGCTTGGTCCTCCTCACTCTATGAACTTTAGCATCACACAATCTGTAGGAAGGGGCCTCTGTTGTCCACACAAGACTATTGCATGGCTGACTGCTATCTCAGTCAATGTTGTATTGCTGTGAAGAGACACGGTGACCGTGGCAACTCTTATAAAGGAGCATATTGAATTGGGGCTGGCTTACAGGTTCAGAGGTTCAGTCCATTATCATCATGGCAGGAAGCATGGTGGCACGCGGCAAGACCTGGTGCTGGAGAGGCAGCTGAGAGTTCTACATCTGAATCAACAGGCAGCAGGAAGAGACACACACCGGGCCTGGCTTGAGCATTTAAAACCCTAAAGCCCGCTCCCAGTGACACGTTTTCTCCAATGAGGCCACACCTCCTAATCCTAGCCTAGTCCCAGTGGGAACCTGCCTGTGTGGTTGGTTATTAAGTCAGAGACTAGATCAGATGGGAGGCATGCACAACAGTCCCCTCTGACCACAATACCCAGCAATGGAGTTTACATCTCCCGGTCAGAATTCATCAGCTCCCCTTGTGGCCAAAAAGCAACCTCAGACTGTCCAATGACAGGCGGCTGCTGCTGCTGCTAAGAGCCATGAAGGATGCTGCTGCTGCTCTGACAACATGCTGAAAGTGAAAATAGCTCTATGCTAGAATCCCGATGATATTTTCTCTTTATTTTATGCTCCTCTGTTTTGCTAAAAACAAATTTGAGATGACTTATCAGAAAGATGGAAAGGAAGGAAGGAAGGAAGGAAGGAAGGAAGGAAGGAAGGAAGGAAG
>JADRCC010569409.1:0-12911 GCA_019843855.1 Hylomyscus alleni | reverse complement strand
CGGCTTCCTTGAACTCTCAGCTCCTGTGATTACCCAAAAGAGGCCTGGCTCCTGCCCAGCCACATAGAAGCAGTTAACAGTTGCTGGGGAAAGATACTTTTCTTTGGTGGTGTAGCTAGCCACTTAGCAAGTTGTCCATGCTCCTGAAGGTAATTAACCTCTGTTAAACTCATTGGTTCTCAAGTTAGCCTTGGGTAGTAGAATCATTTCTCTGTTCTGTCGTTGGTTCTCTAGGGCAAGTAAAAGCTTGTTTATCTCTCATGGGAAGTTCACACAACACATGCTTTTCTTACTTGCTCATTAGTTTATTCATTTGCTAAAAATATTGAATACTTCTTGTCTTTGGGAGATTTTGTATGTATATTATTATCTCAGTAGAATTATTGAGATATTGTACTATCTCAATAGAATGGTTATTTTAAAAATTAGTAACGAAGTTCCATGTCTTAGTTACTTTTCTATTGTTTTTAAAAAATACCATGACCAAAGCAATTTATAAAAGAAAGCATCAAATTTAGGGGCTCACAGGGGCTCTGGATAAAGTTTATAAACCATTAGAGTGAGGAACATGGCAGTAGGCAGGCATGGTGCTGGAGCAGGTGGCTGAGAGCTTACATCTGCTCTGCAGGCAGGAGACAGAGACACAAAGACACACACACACACACTCTCTCTCTCTCTCTCTCTCTCACACACACACATACACACACGGGGGGGGGGGACAAGATCACGCTCTCTAATCCTTCCCAAACAGTTCCATCAACTGGGGATCAAGTATTCAAACATACGAGCTTATAGAAGTCATTCTCATTCAAACAACCATGCCCCAGAAAGCGTAATCTCACAAACACACTGATCAGTCTTCTGCTGGAATTTTCACATAATCACATTTCAAATCGTCCTTCTCCAGGTGGCTGACCTTGGTGAGAACTTTGCACAGTAACAGAGAGGCTTGGAGTTCATCTTCTTTCCATGGTTTGCCATTCTAACTCTTACTGTTGGGCTCTGTATTGTGCTGGACAGCATCACATTTAGCTCATGTTTCTTGGAAAGAGTATGTGGTTGTGGGAACAGATGTTGAAACTTTGATTTTGGTAGCATGACAAAAAACCCAGCTGTTTCAAAGGTTATTATCTGGTCATGAATGCTAAGTATTTAGTTCATTGCTCAGCATAAGGATATCAGTTATTATTCTCTCTCTTGAAATCTTGAACCTATCTTGCCAGCTCAGAAAGACCATTTATATTATCATTATTAAATTTGGTAAAGCAAGATTTCCCCCTAACCTTTGTTTGAGGCGGGAAAGGCCCAGCACCATGGATGAAAGGCGCAGTAGGTTGAAGACGGACCTCTATTTTGGTCTGGGTCACAGCTGCCCAGTGCAGAGGAAGAAGCAGAAGAAAGAGGCTAAAGGGAGCTCAGGGTTAACTGCATGGGGCTGCAGGGCACATGGGAGGCCTGGTGGGAAGCACACTTAAGTGGACGAACTAAAGGGATATTAGCAAGCCAGGGCTCAGAGATCGCAGAGAAACACAGCCTAAAACTCAGGCTACACACACAGCCTCCTACCACACACAGCACGGAAAGTGGTGCTGCTAGAAAGAAATGGAGAACCCTCAGAAAAGACAGATGCAGGATTAACAGCAAAAGTGGAGATTGCAGTTTATTAGTCACACAGTGAACCACACTGTTGGTGATGTGTAAGACTTGACAAGCTGAAGGGGCTGGAGCTTGCACTCTGCTATGGTCCAGTGACTGAGAAGAACCCAATTTCCCCCAGCATTTCCCACAAGGCCTAGGGTTGTCAGATAGATGCCGCAGAGATTGTGCTGCGGATAGGTGAGAGCAGCCCTGCCCTCTGGGTGCGGGGCACTAACTTCTGCCCCACATGAGCAACCCTTCTTCCTATGGGTTCCGGTTTCCATACCTACATGAGGGCATCGGGCAAGGAGCTCTGCTGAGCTGTCATCTCTCTGAGCTTACAGTAATACTCCATGAGGATTTTTGGTGCCACTGACATGTCAGGTAAAACAAAGCGAAGGACACACTTTCCAGTTGTATTTTCTCTGGACAAAGGCCATTCAGAAATCCCCATTCCTTCTGTGTTGTAGCTGATCAGGAAACGTTGACCAGATCTCAGGTATGTAGTTATTTATCTCCTCAAATGAAGCTATTCATGGTCAGGATATGCTTCCCTCTTTTTCCCTTTTGGTTTCCTTAGTTGTGAAAATATCCATTGAGAAAGTATAGAGTAAAGCCTGTTGCCCTTGGACGCCCACTACCTCCAACACCTTTCATGGACAAACACTTATAAATTGTTTTACACTTCAACATTGGATTTAATGATGTCTATTGAAGTTTTCTTTTCTTTTTTGCATTATCAGAGAATGAATTTCTTCAGTGAAAGCTATTCACTATACCACTGCATGGTAGTTCATTCTATGTTTAAATCATTATTAAAATCTCAAATGTTAAATATTGATGTTGTTTTCACCATGTGCAGTTAAAACGGTCTTTTAGTGAATAATCATTATCTGTAGATACTTTGCATGTGTCTACTAAAACTCCAATACAATTTTTGGGCCAGGAATGTGTGTATTTGAAATTTTGGACAGACACTCTCAAATACCTCCTTGGAGGTAACATAGTTACTGCATAGTCAGGCGACATACTTCCTGCCACCTCGTATACTTACTCCTAGTACAGCTTGTTTCTTGTTTGGAAGTCATACCTTAGCAGAGGATCTGTTCTGTCTTTGGGAAGTCAAATCTCTCTACTCATAAGTACAACATGTTTGTCCACTAACTGAGTCCTCAAATAGTATGCTTTCCTGCCTCCTACTTTGTCCTTGAGACAGTTGAGTATGTGTGTGTGGGGGGGGAAGAGAAGGGGGTAAGAGAGGGGGGGGGTAGTGGTGGTGGTAGATAGCTGGTTGGTTTCTCTCACCCAGATATGTATTTTGTCAACTTAATTTGATTTTTTAAAATTCTACAATTGAGTTCATTTCATTGCTTAACACTTGTCTCATCAAAATATAACTGAGTCTTCTCAGTCATTTGTACCATGCTATAAATTATTTCCTCTCTAAGCAGATTTGCCATGCAGGAAGTCAGGGGGAGTAGTGAGGAGAGGGGAGGGGAAACAATTACTTTAATATGGAGACTAGAGGAAATATGAACCACACCCTGCTTAGCAGTTTTAGTCACTTTGCTGGAGTCTCACCTGGCCATTCTCCTGCTTCGTAAATTTCTAAGGTCTCCCAGGATTTCAGGGTGAGTGTGGCTTTGGGTCCTCACCTTTCACAACCCAACTCTTCTAGCGTTCAGAGCCTCCTCTCCCTGGTCCTGCCCCTCAGAGCCATGGCAGAGCCGCAGAGCTGCTGCAGGTGGGAGTTTGTCATCCCCTAGTTGGCACATGTCCCCATCTTGGATAGCTTTTCCATTGTCTCTGTGACAACGTCCCAGCTCTATCATTGCCTCTTTCAGGCACAGTTTACTACTTTCCTAATTTAAGTTCCCTAAGATGTGCACCAGCATCCTTGGCATCGGAACTGCTTTTTAAAAGGCCAAAACCATTTCAGTTCCTATAAGCATCTTGTTTGTGGGCCCCCCTTTTTTTCTGGCTTGTTTTTTTTTGTAAAAAGTCTTTAATGTAAAATAGCTCATAAAATGCTTTTAGAATAATAAATGACTAGATTGTTAATAATCTCTTAATAGTTATCAGATTTAAAGTGAATATTAGTTATAAAGAATATTGGTTATAAAGATTGAGGATTGGGGACAGAGCTTGGTGATAGAGCTCACGCCCAGAATGTGCAAGGCTCTGGGTTTCACCCACAGCCCAAAGACATGTACAGATCTCCACACACACACACACACACACACACACACCCCCGAAACCAAAAAGGACTAAAACTAGACAGTAGTCACCGTCTATGTTACTAGACTTAAATATTCCCAATTTGATTTGTGTTTGAAAGAGTATGATAGCTTTGTTTACTTTAGAAACTAGAGTGAGGGCTTTGTTTTACCCGTCCTAGCATGTAATTTCTCTGAGGAATAGATCCTGGCTCCAGAGCCCCTTAGCACAAAAGTACATATGAACATTTATAGACACACACACACACACACACACACACACACACACACACACACACGACACAAAATATAGTCATATGCACAAACACATGAACACTGTACTAGTTACATTTCTAATGCTATGATAAACAACTTGACCAAAAGCAGCTTGGAGAGGAAAATGTTAATTTTCCCTTACATGAGGAGAAGTTGGCCAAAACCTGGAGGCAGACACTGAGGCAGGGACTCCAGAGCAGTGCTACTTGCTGCCTTATTTCCCATGGCTTGCTCAGCCTGCTCTTTCATTACAACCCGAGACCACCTGCCCAGGATCAATCATTAATCAAGAAAATATTCCACAGACTTGCCTAGGTGTCAGTCTTACAGAGCCATTTTCTCAATTACGATTCACTCCTACTGGATATGTCTCTATATTTGAGGAAACTTGACAAAAATCAACCAAGCAACAACCCCCCACACACACCCCTGTATGCACACATGCACATACACTTTCATAAACATACATATACATACAGATACATACTCTCACATATGTACACACATGTGCTGCATAACTACAGCAGACTCTCTGATTCTGCCTGTGTATGACTGGCCACATGGAAGCCAGTCTGTTGACTCACAGTTAAAGACACAGCTTAATTTTGCTTTCTTTGGTGGCTGTTTGGAAGTAAGGAGTCACAGGGCTGCATGCCTCTGCATTGAGGAGGCGGCACAACTGCCACTGAATGAGTCACTCTCTTGGGTGATGGGAGTTGTGTCGAATTGGGCTAGATTATTGCATAAATGAGGCCATGGGCATTCAGAAGTGGGCATTCCTTGGTCACTTAGTATAAGTTGTCCTGTGCATATGCCAGGGGCGGCATCAGCTGCTAGTACAGATGTGGACATGGATGGCTTCAGCGGCACTGCTTCCCAGCAGCTGGGATGCACCCACCACACCTCAGCTCTTCAGCCAGGTTTTCTCAGGAGATGTGCAGTATGTGGTTTTTACCTGAAACTCTAGCAGCTGGAGCTCTCACCACCCTCAGTTAGCAAAATTTGGTTCATCCCAGCGCCAGGGACACACCCCATGTCATTTTGGTAGTAAGAGAGTATGTTCTGTGTGTGTGCGTGTGCGTGTGCGTGTGCGTGTGCGTGCGTGCGTGCGTGTGTGTGTGTGTGTGTGTGTGTGTGTGTGTGTGTGTGATATGACCTTCATGGTGGTAGGATGCTTGCAGTATCCAGGTTAAATTGACGTATATTACCCAGACTATTTAAATTTGAACCTGGCTAGATGAAGCCAGGTTGTAGCCAAGTAGGGTCCAGGGGGTTCAGGTGCCTGGGCATGGGGCTCAGCATTAGGCCAGTGCCACCATGTTGAGGAGCCAGGAGGAGTGTCCCTAAGCCTTGAAACACTGCAACTCATGTCTCTGGCCAAGAGTGTGTTTCTGTGTCACAAAGAACTCTACAAGCCAGTTTAATAAGTTGTAGACCCTGTAACAGGCAAGCAAAGGGTGTGCACAGGCTGTGTAGAGAGAAAGAGAACAGGCTGTCACATTCAGGAAAAATGTAAATTGCCATTATATTGCTATTCCATTTCCCCATCACATTGGCCCTGGAAGCTGCTCTCACCCACCTAGGATGACTTCTGTAGAGAGAAATCTGCTGATATCTATCCAAATGAAAGGTGCCTGTCGTGGACCTAGTAGACTGTCTTCTAGTAAGACACAGCACATATGAATTCTCAGAAGTGCAAGCTGACCCACACCAAGGATACCACTGAAGGATTGTCTGTAGTGTGGCATTTGCAGGTCATGGAGGAGCTGCTTATTGAACATGCAGCCGAGTCACAAAGCTCTAAGTAGCTATGTGCCAGGACGAGAGACACTTTTAAAGACATTGGTATGAAGTCAAAGATTCATAATTAAAAAAAAATCAAAGTGTGTAAACATGCTTTCCTGGCTCTATTTGTATTTTAAAAGGGCGACCTAGGCTTTAATAATGCTTGCTGTCTTGCGCATATGTAGGTCCAGGGAGGGAGCCCATGCAGTATTTGCCAGTGAGGAGAATTCGGTAGCAGAGAGAAAAGCTTCCCACTTCATGAAATTTGGTGATTTTTTTTTTTTTGAGTTTTGAATCATATTAGTTCTGTCCCACCGACTGACAGAGTCACTGATTTCAACTTGATAGGTACAGTGTGAATTCATCTAGAATCACTTCACCCCATGACCCCCTACTCTGTCTTTTGACACCCACCAGGCTCTGCATAAATCCAATGCCTCGGGAAGATCATGCGCCTGCCCCTCATGAGCTCCTTGTATCCCTGGTGTCCAGAAACAAGAGCTGGCGGCAGAGTGAGATGGCCAGATTGAGGGAGCTGGCTGAGTTTGAATCTTGTGCTGCTTACAGGCTACTCTAACTCAGCCAAGTTTCCTATCGTGTGGGAACCTCGGTTTCCCCATCTCTGAGATGGAAGATGTCGTCCCCCCATGGCTAATGTCCAATGGCGTATCTAGTTTTTAGAGACAGCAGCTTTGGTGGTCCTCCGCGTTGGTGTCTCAGCCAGCCCTTACAGAGCCATGCAATGCTGGCTAAGGCTACCTCTGTCCAGGGGTTTCACCGTGATCCCCAGGAAAGGCTCCGGCCTGCTGTTTTCTGAAACGGATCTCCTGGGCATCAGCCCATCTTTTGCACAGTCCCCTTTGTCCTTACATACATACCCAGCCTAGTCCTCAGGCAGCTCCTTCTTTGCTGCCACACCTGCTATGGTAGCCTTCTCTTACAATCGAGAGAAGGGGAATAAGTTTGATATTGGAATCTGGTAACTTGCGTAGGAAGGAAATTTGTGTCAAGTCCCCAGGCCTAACCGAGGCTTCTCTGCTTTTTCCCCATCTTAACTCAGCACCTGTAACTGTGGTGGGCTCCAGAGCCCTAGACTGACTTCATCCAAGTGAAGTCAGGACAATTTACAGTCACAGGCATATAAAATGTGCCGATGTACTTCGTGGTGTTTACTTAAGCAACCATCAGTCCCTGTAACCAAGTGACTTCAAAGGCTCTGGGTTGGTTGGTTTACAGTCAGTCTGAGAAATGACAGAAGGCTCAGGTTTATGTGTATTCACATACTTTAATGGGAGAAAAATTCATACAGAGTGAGCCGCTTAGTTGCTATGAGGAGATAGAATGCTTTTTTGAAAATGCTCCTCTTTAAAGTCAAAGATAAATCACTCTCAAGGTGGAGTGGAAGCAGAAGGGGGAAGGGGCCCAGACCATGGAGGCTGGCTTTCCCCAGACATTACTGCCGCTTGTGTACCTACAGCCCAGAACAGCTGGCTAGTGTGGGAAACCGGAGAAAGGCCTCTTTCGCTTTAATCCAGCCCGCTGCTTTCCTGGGCCCGTTTTACTGTAATTCTGGGAGGCCAAGGGACAAAGGCTGTTGACTGATACGTGCAATTACCTCCTTTAATACTGCTCTCAACTGTCGGCCCTGACTGACAAAAGTGGATGAGGTTTAGTTAAGGTCTGAGAAAACGCTCCTTTAATAAAAGCCATTCCCATCCGATACAGCCACCCCCCCCCCAGACTTTTTTCATCTATTTTCTAGAAAGATAAGGTCTGCTGATGCAGAGGTAAGAAGTGGTGCTCAGCTTGGACATTGGAAACACCACAGCCACCTCATGGAAACCATCCGTGGCATCTGGGATGGGGTGGGGGGTGGGGACTTGTCCCCGGAGTGAGGATGAGTTGGATCACTGGGCAGGGTTTTCCCCAGGGCCAGAGGTGGTTTTAAAAAGTTTTTTGGTGTCTTTCCTCCATTGGTTTCTTGTAAGTAAAAAGGAGAAGGGGGCAGTTTTCTTCTGCCTGATGTGCTTCTACAGACCTCAGTCCTTCATACCCTGGTTGCTCCCATGTTGAACAAGCTGTAGATGGAAACCTTTTCCTACCCAGAAGGCAGTGGGCAGCCTGGACAGATGCAGAAGCAGGAGCTAATGTAGTAAGAAGGTCACTGCGGCCACCAGCTCCACCTGCCCACAGTGACTGCAGACAAGGCCCCTGAAGGACGGACAATATCCGAATGACAGGTGCTCTTTGGAAAGCTGGGACAGACTCTGGTGGGAAGATGTCCTAATAGGAAATGGGTGGCCTGCAGCTGGGATGGCACCCTGTTTCACAAGCCTGCACTCCTGGCCTCCTCGCATACAGACCAACTGGAGGCCAGTATATCACCACAGCTTGGTAGCTGTGGCCAACAGACTCACACAGGCTCCTTTGGCTGTGCCAAGTGGGAAGCCAGTCAGGTGCAGAGGCTGTGACTTTTCCACAGGCCCAGATGAAGGTAACACAGGACAGGAGAAAGACTCTCCCACATCAAGCTCAGTGTAGCTTGCCTCTGTCAGGTTCCCATGGTGCCGCAGTCAGTTTTTTATTGTGTAGTTTGCCACAGGATGACGCCTTCATGCTATTGCTGCAGCAGCCCTGTGGCAAAGGTTATTAGGGAGTCTGTACGATGCCAAAGGCCCTGAGGGGCTGAACTTGTTTAGAACCTCAGAACCAGGTCGCAGCACATGCTTTTCTCTCAAGTTTCTGCAGATGTGAGGAAACCATCTTCTAGAGGAAAGCTGCCTTTGTCTTGCTCCCCTTTGCTCTCTGGCGCGGCCTCAGAGACTGACAACCAGGTCCATGGGGCAACCGCACCGGAACTTCCAGCTGCTAGGCTGTGCTGAGAGATGTACAGCTGGAGAAGCATGCATCTCCTTGCCTCAGTAGAGAACTGGGCAAAGTGTGGGGAGGGACACGAGTGCTCAGAGCGGGAGGGACGCCGCCTGGGCAGGTCAGGGGTAGCATTCTGGAAGAAGAAGCAGGCTCGCTTGCCTGAAACCCCAAGTGTCTATATGTGAAGTTAAGTATCAGTGTTTTCATTTCAGAGAATGGGGTATACGATCTCTGAATTCTGGAAAGGGAGAAGCATAGATATTGGCTTGTCCTTAACCAGGGTTTGGAAAGGTAGGAGAGAAGAGAGGGCTTAGTTCTATTTGAGACATAGATGTCTCCAAAGAAAAGGATGCCATGTGGGAGGCCACCAGCGGCTGCTGCAAGGGAGGCTGATGGCTTCTTCATGGAATCACCTTTGGGACCAGTCTGTTGCTGCCTTATCTAGTACAGTTCAGAACCTGTCATAGGCAGGGGGACTTCCAGACCAAAGAGTTCACAAGCTCGGCTCTTGTTGGCACAGAGAAACCATTGTGTTGTTCAGCAAGGGATAACTCTTAGGGAGCTAGGGTCCAGTGCTGTAGACAGCTGCATCCATGGGGGATGGGTGGCGGCATGGCCTGGTGGTGTAGTCAGACACAATCAGTGGGCCACGGTGCTGCAGTGTGGTTCAATATGAAGAGAAGATGTTGGGGTGCAGAGAACAGTGATGAGGCGTTCACTTGCTGTCACTGTGACTCAGTGTGCCTCTCATGTCACAGATAGCACACGTAGCAAATGGGATCTCCGTAACAATGCCGTGAGCTGAGATGTGCTCAGAGTGGCATTTGACCCAGAACTGTGACCGAGCGCTCAGATCACTGAGCGGTCATTGTGCTCTGCCTCTCCCTGTCTCCCTGGCTGACTGTGGGTGCCGTGCTCCCATTCAGAATAGGAAATGTCTACCGAGGGAGCGAGCAATGTAGGGACAATCCTGTCTACCTCCCACCCCACTGCTCACAGACCCAATGCCTTCTGTTTAAACAAAATAAAGGTGTTGATCCTACCTTCCCCAATAGGCAAATATGTCTAGGAGCAGGGCTCAGTGCCCACATTTTCCTATTAAAAATTAAATGGCATTTATGCTCAAATTAAGACTTCACAGACAGTCTAGAAGAGAAAGTTTCTATATTTCTCCATTGACCTCCAGTGTTTCTTCCTAAAGGCATGTGCTCTCTCTCTCTCTCTCTCTCTCACTTTCGCTCTCACTTTCTCTCTCTGTATAGCTGTAATGCATATGTGTCTCTGTGTGTGTACATATGTCTGTGATGTATATATGTGTGTGTGTCTGTGATGTATATGTGTATATCTGTGATGTCTGTGTGTATGTGACATATACATGTGGGTATACATGTAAATGGTTATAATTAGAAGCCAGGTAACAGCACTTGGTATTCTTCTCGATAGCTTTCTAATTTTCTTGAGATGCTGTGGCACACAAGCCCAGGTATCCTTTGGTGTCGGCTCCTCCCAGCCCTGGAACTGCTGGTGTGTGTGGCCGGACCCTGCTTTTCACAAGGTTGCTCAGATTCAAACTCAGATCCTCATGTGAGTTTTCACGGCAATATTCTTACCTCCCGAGCCACCTCCCCATCCCCATCCCAGTCTCTTAATCTCAGAGGAGGTGATGGGGTGTGCTGTTGGACCTGGGCCTGCTCTCTATCTGAGGGATGTCTCTTCTGTGAGATGCCAGAGTGGGGAGGGACTGGAAAGCTTGGCTATTAAGGAGAAGCTGAAGTACTAGGCAGAGGCCAGAGCCCAGGGTAGAGCTGAAAAAGCATCCTTGGGATAAAACGGAGGACTGAAGGAAGGTCAATGGTCAGAGCTGCTCCGTGATCGGTAATGAAATGTTCCCCCTGTCTGGCTTGTGGAGGCCTCAGTTCTGGTGGACAGGATAAGCTGGCACTGGCATTGGGAAGGCAGCATTTCTGACTTCTTTGATGTTTTGAAAACAGCAGGAGGAACAACAGCACTTGCAGTGTGCCCTGGGGCACAGGGATACACAGCAGGCATGCTCACTGACCTGACGGGGGCAGACAGGCTAAAATCAGGTGTAAAGTAAGAAGTGCTGATCTAAGGCAGTGAAGGGCATGTGCTGGGAGAGGGCAGGTTTGAACTAGGCATTCTTGGAGTTTCTTCTCACACTCAAAATTAGGACTTCTTTAGCTAGAGTTGGGACTCTCCTAACCTTTCAGCCTCTAGATTCTGGAAAGGGGACCAAAGTGATCTGTCCCAGATAGAATTTGGAGACCTGTAAGATTTTGTTGCCTTTGACTAACATCTGCTTATAATTTGGCACCTGTTTGTTTTCTAGAGTCCTCATGGATCCACAGGAGAAGAGGTGACAGGCTGCACTCCTCTCGAGACGACACTTTCTCTTGGAGACTCAGCCTCTTCTGAGTTAGACAGCAGGCTTCCTGAGAGTCCCTCCTCTGGGGGCTCACAGACGAAGGCTTCCTGAGAGCCCCTCCTCTGGGGGCTCACAGGCACAGGCTTCCTGAGAGCCCCTCCTCTGGGGGCTCACAGGCACAGGCTTCCTGAGAGCCCCTCCTCTGGGGGCTCACAGACGCAGGCATGCCTTCTTCAGCCACACATTTGTGAAGACGAGTGTTTGAGAAAACCACCACGTAGCCCTCAGCTCACTTGACAAGGCTAGCCCAGACTGGGATCCAGAGAGATTCTTTGCTGAATGGCTGCTTCTACAGTAGGAATACCTGTGAAATGTCTGAGCTTTAGAGCTGCCAGCCCCTATACCATTTTTGAACTCTGCTGGGTATAAGGGGTGAGTGTTGGCACCAGGAGGAAAAAGTTGAGATTTTTGTCTTCTCCCTTCTGTTTCCCATCAGTTTCTCTCCCAAATGGTGGCAGTGGTACCTGAGCACCAAACATTTGTTTAGCACAGGACTGTGCATCTCATTTTACAGATGAGCTGACCCAAGTAACAAGACATTCCTCGTGGACTGGACATCGTGGAGCTCAGGACTTCAGAGCTTTTTTGTATACTTGTATTTCGTGTCTTCAAGGAATAGCCTGGGCTTTGGTGCATTCCCTTGCTGTATACAGTGACCCTACACCTCTCCCCAGATGCAAGCATGCACACACACACACATACACACACACACACACACACACACACACACACACACACACACACACACCCCATGTACCTATGTCCATCTCTCCACCTTGAACTCTAAGATCTCTTGGACATGAACATCAAAGTTCAAATGCTAGGCCCCACCTGCTCCATGTTTTCACTTGGCAGCACACCTTGCTTGGCCCAAAGGCCCAGATCCTCTTTTTTTTTTTTTTCTTCAGACATTTCACAAATGCCACTGCTTTTGAGATATTCCTGAAGTTCCAGAGTTTTGTGGGACTTGTCAGTTTTGTTGAGTAACGGGAGGCAGGGAAGAAAATCTTAAGCTCGGGGATGGGCGCAGCCCTGTGAAATGCTAAGGTGTGCTCACAGCCCCAAGAGTGAGTTAGTGCTCATGGAATGCATCGGCGCAGTATCCACAGCTAATCACGCCTTTCTAGTGAGCCATCGGATTGCTGCTGCTGCTGCTGCTGCTGCTGTGATGCAAGCCCGGCTCTCCAAAGGAGAAGCCAGGGCTTTGTTCTCTCTCATGCTGCTGTGTTGTTTTCTGATCATCAAGAATAGAAACGAATCAGATCACCCTCAAAAGGAAATGTTAAGGTGATCCACCAAAATCAGGCTCCCAGGGTAAGAGGTTCAGCATGGGGCACTGTAAATAGAAGAGGCTGCACATCTCTGAAGACCGGTGCTATGCTCTGCGGGGAGGCTGCTAGGAGCTCCCTGTTCATCCGGGAACCAGGAATCTCACTGTTTGGGTCTCCTTGCTGTGTAACCCACCTTGTGTCCTGGGGCATCAGGTCCACAAGCCCTCTAGAAGAGGAACGATCCTGCAGGCAGGGGCAGTGTCTGTTAAAGACCAAGTAAGCCATACAAGAGGATATACAGGGGACCCCCTCAGTGCCCAGGAATGCGCAAAGACTTTATAGGGACACGAGGAGTCTAGGCAGGAAAACTGTGGATGCCGAAGACAGAAATGTTCAGAAAAGAAAGGC
>JADRCC010569408.1:1078-16930 GCA_019843855.1 Hylomyscus alleni | reverse complement strand
GAGCCATAATCGCCATTACAAGATGGCACCGGCTTCCTGTCTTCCCCGGGTGAACAGGTTCAGTGCGCATGTGCTAGTTGCAAGAGCCCGCCAAGTCACTGCCCAATCCCGGGGCGTTTTACTGAGTTGTGAGCAAGCAGCCAATCAAAAGTGAACACGCTGCCTTAGGGTGTATATAAGCAGCGCCATTTTGGGATTCCTCGTCTTCCTCAGTTACAACGGAATAAAGTTTGCTGCAGAAAGATCCTTGTGCCCGCGTGCGTTCTTGCCGGCGAGACAATTGCGCTGGTCACAAGCCAGCACTTGCTGGCATCCACAATAGTGTCTGGGTTTGATGATTGAATATGGGAAGGATTCTCAGGTAGAGCAGTCTCTGGATTGTCCTTGCTTTAGTCTCTGCTCCATAGTTTGTCTCTCTAATGAGAATAGCTTAGGTGAAACTCAAGACACAGAATTTTAAAAGAACAATTATAAACATGCTCACTAGTCAAAGAAGGCATGAATGATTTTAAAGAGGACAAAAATAAACTGAAATCCAAGGGTACAATTCAGGATATTAAAACTGAGTGTGACAAAGAGATAGAAATAATAATAATAATAAAAAACTAAATAGAAGTGAAACTGGAAATGAAAATTTCAATAAGTCTAATATAAAGCTCATTGGCAGGCCTCATCAATGGAAGAGGCCATGTAGAAGACAGAATATTAGGATCTGAAGGCAAGGTAGAGGAGTCAGATCATTCAGTCAAAGGAAGCGATAAATTTCAAACAGCTTGTTATAGGATATGTAGAAAAATCTAAAATTATGGACACAAAAGGAGAATTCCAGGTCAAAGGCATAGGATACACAATAAAATCATGGAGGAAAATTTCCCAGTTCTAGGGAAAAACCTGCTCTTCTAGGTTCAAGAGGTACAAAGAACATTTAATAGATAGGACCATAAACAAACTCCCCAGGCCAGATCGCAGTTAAAAGACCAAATACACAACAAAGAACAGGTTTTGAAAGCTGTAAGAGAGAAGGAAGTATAAAAAAGCAGTTCCATCAGAATAACTATTTCTCAATGGAGGCTTTAAAACGAGAAGAGCCTGGAGCAATGTGACTCAAGTCCTGAAAGAGTAGAGATGCTGGAGTTTCAGAATTGCAGACAAAACGATCCATAATAATTAAAGGAGAAAGAAAACTTTCCATGTTAAAAAAAAAAGAAAGTGAAGAGAATTTATGACTACCAGACTAGCCCTTCATAGAAGACTGTAAGGAATCCTTTGGATGGAAGAGAAGGGTGAGCACAACCAAGAGATGCTGAGGAAAAATAAGTGATACCAGGGCACGACGTGTGCAAAGTAGGGCTGAGAAGACAAACCACAAAAATCTCCAAAATGGCAGTGGTTAGGACACACCTATCAATCCTAACTCTGGGCCATAAAGACTTCTGTTTGCTGGTTAACACACATAGAGTGGCTGTTACCACTGAAAAAATAGGATTTATTGTTTTCTTGTGAAACATACTTCACCTTCAACAATAAACACCACCTTAGAAGGAAAGAATGGAAAAAAGTTTTCAAGAAAAACGGGGCCAGAAAACAAATAGGCATCACTACTCTAATGTCTACAAAATAGACTACAAACCAACATGAAGCAGAAGACTAGAGAATGTCATGTTATTCTCATCAAGGGAGCAACCCACCAGCTAGACATGAAATTCTAAACACAATACCCAGCACCCAAGAAAGTAAAATTAGAATTTCTGATAATGAGTAAGAAATCACCAGCCATACAAGGAAGAATAAAGAGAAAATTAATTAAGCAAAGCTGATCTCAAACTGGACAAGCTATGGACCTGGTTTGCCAAAAAAAAAAAAAAAAAAAAAAAAAAAAAAAGGCATTAATTTGGTTATATTTCACATCATAAAATGGCAGGGGAAAAAGTGTTAGAAAAGTTAAACACCTCTAGACACAAAGACACAAACTTGTGCTATAAATACTCTGTGAGCCATCAGTGCCGTTACGGACATTACGAGACAAAACAAAAATAGATGAGCCAAAGACATGAAATAGAAGTTATCTGAAGCGAAACCCAGATGCAAAAGCAATTGAAACAGTGAACAGATTCAGAAAATTGTGGGAAAGCTTCATGTTGCCAAAGGGTCAGGAGAGGACACAAAAAGAATTGAGTTTGAAAGGACAGTGACTAAGACTGGTTTAAATTTTTGGGAAAACTACAAGGTTGTAGGTATTAGAAGTGGAAAGACTTTAAAGCAGGAGACTCAGAAATGCCACTGGGCCAAGGTACACAAGAATCAAAGTGCTCTAAGCTAGCGATGAAAGTAAAATTGTAGATCGGCTAGGGAAGGACCAGAGAGCCAGCATAGACAGTAAGGTGCTTGCTTCCTAAGTATGATGGTCTGAGCTTGATCCCTAGGAAGCTCAGTGGCTTGCATCTGTAATTTCAGCATTTAGGAGTGGAGACAAGTGGAGCTCAGGGGCTCATTGGCCAACCAATAAGAAAAATGGTAAGCTCTACGTTCATTGAGAGACTGTCAAAACAAAACCAAAAACAAAAACAAAACCTAAGGTGGGGAATGGTAAAATGTAGACACACAACGCCAATCTCTGGTCATGTGTGCACATACGCACATACAAATGGATAAATACAAAGCAAGGGGGTGATGACTGAGAAGCACCACCTGAAGGTGACTTCTTGCTTCTACATACATGTACACAGGTAAGTGGTGAGATCACTGACCCTCTCTAACTCATGTAGCTCAGTCATCATAGGAACCAGAGCGAGCTTGGAGTCATCCTACAGTGTTGACCCAGTCTCATAGGTGTGGGATAGAGTCTGACTGTGACCTTAGCTTGTCTTCCAGAGATTCTAGCAATGTGGGCATGGAGGATGTGATTTAATTTGCTCATTTGCATTTCATTCTGCCTTTTTCTGTCCAATAATTTGTTTCTCTAATGCACAAATGGCTTTATCTGTGCCTTTAAACCACCGTAACAGATTTATGGTGGTGTCTTTTCATACTGTTCTCCGAAATAAATTTCATTTGAAGTGAATTACTGCAGGAAGTCTCTTGTTTCTTGCTGTACTTTGAGAGCTTAGGATTTGTTTGTTTTGGAATTTTCGTTTGCAGGCTCATTTTGAGTCCCCGATCCCAACCCTTTTCCCCACAGGCATGAAAGTTTTTCTTTACCGCAATAGCTCTCCTACTCCTAAGCTAAGAAGAGGCTTATAATTGACCTAGGGATATGTGGCCCCTGGAAGACACTGAAAGCAATGACAGACCCATCATGGGCTCCACAGGCTCTCTCAGTTCCTGAAAAATCTCATTTTCTTTTAGTTCTTCTTCTCTCCACTCTCATTCCTTCCTCTAAAGCCATAACCACAGTACAGTGAAGGCCCTGACCACCATTGAAAACCTACAAAAACCTATTCATTACGCTTTGTTGCAGGTCTCACCTCATCTAGAATTCCTGTTCACACAGACCCCAAATTCTTGGTCACCACTACCTACTTTCAGAGTTCAAACAACACACAATTTTACATTTTCTTTTTGTTTCTTATCCACAGAAATGTTTCTCTTATCCAGAGGCTAGCTTGATATTTTTACTTTTTAATCTGTCTATTAATCATCTATCCATCTATTATCTATCTATCATCTATCCATTTATAATATATCAGTCATCTATTTCTTTATTATCTATCTTCTATCAATCATCTATTTATCTATTTATCATCTATCTATCTACCTATCTATCTATCTATCCATCTATCTATCTATTATCTATCCTTCTCTCCTATATTGCATCCCAACCACAGTTACCCCTCCTCCACTCCTTGCAGTCTCTCCCTCCTCACCTCTCTTCTCCAAGAGAATTCCTCCTCCTTTTCTCTTCCTAAAAGATCAGGCCTACCAGGAATATTAACTGAACCCAACACAGCAAGCTACAATAAAACTTGCACATACCCTTATATCAAGGCTGGATAAGGCAAGCTAGTATGAGGAAAAGGATCCTAAAAGCAGGCAAAAGGATCAGAGACAGCCTCGCCCCCACTGTTACTAGTTCCAGGAGAACATCAAACTTCACAAACATTATATATATATAATATATATATAATATAATATATATATAGACAGAGAGAGAGAGAGAGAGAGAGAGAGAGAGAACCTAGCTCAGACCAACACAGAGTAACTGATTGTTGCTTTGTTCTCTGTGAGTCCCTATAAGTCCCGGTTAGTTGATTCTGTGGGTCATGTTCTTGTGGTGACCTTGAGCCCTCTGACTTTACAATCCTTCCTCCCCAATTTCCTGGGATACCCTGAACTCCCCTAAAGTTTGGCTGTGGGTCTCTGCATCTGTTCCTATCGGTTGCAGGACAAAGTTTCTTTGATAATTAGGTTAGGCACTGATTTGTGAGTATAGCAGGATATCATTAGAAATCATTTA
The DNA here is from genome assembly GCA_019843855.1 of Hylomyscus alleni. Lineage (NCBI taxonomy): Eukaryota > Metazoa > Chordata > Mammalia > Rodentia > Muridae > Hylomyscus > Hylomyscus alleni. The sequence goes on along the minus strand of JADRCC010569408.1, from coordinate 12,477 downwards.
ATTAATGTTTGTTTATTTATGTCACTCATCTTTGGTTCTACCTAGGTCTCTGGGCTATCCAGATTTGGTCCTGGCCATCCAGGCAGTTTCAGGTGTGGGCTCCCTCTTGTGATGTGGACCTCAAGTTGGACAGATCGATCTTTGGTTGGCTACCCCCACAAGTTCCGTACCACCTTTACCATAGCACATCTTGTAGACAGGACAAATTGTGCATCAAAAGTTTTGTGGCTGGGTTGATTCCAGAGTCCTGCCAGTGGAAGCCTTGCCTGGTTACAGAGGATGGCCAGTTCAGACTCTGTAGCCCCATTACTACCATTTTCTTGGGTCACCATCATAGGTTCCAAGGAGTTTCCATTGTGCTACATTATTATATCACCCCCAGAATACCCTTCAGTTTCAGGCATCTCTCCCAGTACTCTCTCCCTCCATGCCCCAATTCTTGATGCTCCCATTTCCATCTACCACAGTCTACCCAAGAAATTTATTCTATTTCCCCTTCCCAGTGAGATCCATGCATATCCCGTTGATCCCTCCTGGTTACTTAGCCTTTCTAGGTCTGTGTTTTGTAGGATGGTTATCCTTTACTTCATACATAATATCCACTTATGAATACATAACCATGTTTGTTTTTCTGGGTCCAGTGAACCTCACTCAGATCATTCTTTCTAGGTTCATCAATTTGCCTGCAAATTTCATGTTGTTATTTTTATTTAACAGCTGAGTAATGTTCCATTGTGTAAATGTACCACATTTTTTAAAAGCAGTCTTCCATTGAATAGCATCTAGGTTGTTTCCAGTTTCTAGCTATTATAAATAAAGCTGCTATGAAGATAGTTGAGCAAGCGACCTTGTGCTAGGATGAGGTGTCCTTTGGTTATACGCTAGGAGTGTTAGAGCTGGGTCTTGAGGTAGATGAGTTTCCAGTTTTCTGAGAAACCATTATATTAATTTTCATAGTGGCAGTATAAGTTTGCGTTCCCAGAAGCAATGGAGGAGCACTCCCCTTTGCTCTGCATCCTCACCAGGATGAGCTATCACTTGTGCTTCTTATCTTCGTTACAATGATAGGTATAAGATAAAATTTCAAAGTTGTTTTGATTTGCATTTCCTTAATAGCTAAGGATGTTGAATATTTCTTAAAGTGTTTCTTAGCCACTTGAGATTCCTTTATTGAGAATTCTGTTTGGATCTGTACCCCATTTTTAATTAGGTTATTTGATGGTTTATGTCTAGTTTCTTGAGTTCTTTATGTATTTTGGATGTTGGTCCTCTGTTGGATGTGAGGTTGGTGAAATCTTTTCCCATTCTGTAGACTGCCGTTTTGTCCTATTGACAGTGTCCTTTGCCTTATAAAAGATGTTCGATTTCATGAGGTCCCATTGATTAATTGTTGACTAATGCCTTGTGCTATTAGTGTTCTGTATAGCAATGACAGTCCCACTTCAATGACTCAAGGCTACTCCCTACTTTCTCTTCTGTCAGTTTTAGTGTGTCTGCTCTAATGTTGGATGTTTTTGATCTATTTCTACTTGAGTTTTGTGCAAGGTGATATAGATCTATTTGCATTCTTCCAGTTAGGTCATCACCATTTGTTGAAGATGCTTTCCCACTGTATATTTCAAGCTTCTTTATAAAAAATCAAGTATGTGGATTTACATCTGGTTCTTTGATTGGATTTCATTGATTAACCTGTCTGTTTTTATGGCAATACTATACTTTTTATTATTATTATTATTATTATTATTATTATTATTATTAATATAGCTCTGTAGTATAGACTTGAAATTAGAAATGGTGATATCTCCAGAAATTCTTTTATTATTCATGATTAGTTTAACTATCCCGTTTTTGTTTGTTTGTTTGTTTGTTTGCATTTCCATATGGAGTTGGCATTGTTTTTTCAAGGTCTGTAAAGAAATTTACTAAAGGAAATTTTTCTTCTATGATTTTTTTGAAGATATTTTGTGGGCCTCTGAGCTGGGAATCTTCTCCTTTGATTCACATCATTCTTAGGTTTGGTCTTTTTGTACTGTCCTACAATCTCTGGATGTATTGTGTCAGGGATTTTTTTAGACTTAGCATTTTCTTTGACTGATGCATTTATTTCTTCTATTATGTGTTCAACACCCGAGATTCTCTCTTTCACCTCGTACTCTGTTGGTGATGCTTGCATCTGTAGTTGCTTTTCGCTTACCTAAATTTTTTATTTCCAGAATTCCCTGTTTGCATTTTCTTTATTGCTTCTATTTCCATTTTCAGGTCATGAATAGTTTTATTTGTTTCCTTCAACTGTTTGTTTGTTTTCTTGGCTTTCTTGACATTCTTTTAGGGATTTATTGATTTTCTGCAATTTTTTGATTCTCCTTTTCTTGCTTTTTTTTCTTTTTTTTTTAAAGATTTATTTATTATATGTATTAAGTACACTGTAGCTGTCTTCAGACACACCAGAAGAGGGCGTCAGATCTCATTACGGGTGGTTGTGAGCCACCATGTGGTTGCTGGGATTTGAACTCTGGACCTTCGGAAGAATAGTTGGTGCTCTTAATCCACTGAGCCATCTCGCCAGCCCCTTTTCTTGCTTTCTTTGTGGGATGTATTCATTTCCTCTTTAAGGACTTATATTGTCTTTATAAAGTTGGCTTTAAGGTTGTTTTCTCGTGGTTCAGTTGAATTGGACATTTCAGGACTTTTTGGATTCCAGTGGGGGCATATTGTCCTGGCTGTCCTTGATTGTATTCTTATTGTATTTGGGTTTGGGGTGGCTATAGGTCTAGGTTAGGGTTTCTGAGTTTGTCTTTATTGATGGATGTTTTGTTTCTTGGTTTCTGTTTCCTTTCTGGTCTCCTGGTCACTGTGGCCTAGAATTCTGGCAGCCAGTAACGAGTCTTTTTCTGAGTTGGGGACTTGGTTTCTGATGGCTAGTGTAGCCTTTGGTTCAGCAGGGGAATCTTTGCCAGAATTCAGCGGGTGGAGGGGGTGAAACATGGTGATGAGGAGGGGAGGGAGAATTGGAGACAGTGGGTGGGGGCACTGAGAGAGTGGAGAACATCCCTGGTAGGTCACCTTTCTGTAGTTCTGGTGCCTTCATCTGTTCTTCTGACAAGCACAGCCTTCTCTAAGAGAGTGGGAACGTTTTGCAAGCAGATGGGCAATCTATCTGCTCTTCTGGCTGGTGTGTCCTGCACCTGAGCAGCAGATATCTGCCAGAGGTAAACACTTTAAAAATTATATTTATCTGTCAGTACAAAAAGCCCAGCTTTCATCCTAAAGGGAATAAGAGATAGTTTATTCTGGAGCTATTCTCTGTGACCGTGGCCTGGGAACACAGGTTTGAGTCACCCCAAATTCCATGTTCCAGAGTGGAAGCGATTTCATGAAGTTTTTATAATTTTATAGAACAAAGTAATGAATCAAGGTGATTTTTAAAATGCATTGGTGGCTATGCCAGAGAGGGTCTGGGAGGGGAACTATTCTATAGGCCCCAAATGCTATCTAATGACAGTCTTAGCTTTTGGATTGGGGGAAGCTAGTGGTCTTATAAGTTAATAGATTCTAAAAGGTGTTTTATTTATTTGTCACAGGATGTTAGTTCTGATGCCTAAGTGGACAAGGGCTTGAACTAACTAAAGATAAGGTAACTAGTCTTTTAGACCAGCAATATTTCAATTTCTCCACAGTGTGGAAATTCTAATCCATACTAACCAACTGGTTAAGCCAACTGATCACTGTAGACACAGGCTCCCTGCAGGAAGTTTCATTTGAATACCATTTCTACATGCATAGATCAATAAGGTAAACTTACTGCCATGTGATCATTCTACAAGTCTTGAAAAAGGTAAATGAAAGATATTGCCCAAGCCAAAGAGTAAGACTGATGTGCCCTACAAGCACACGCAGACTCCTTGTAAAATCCCTGCAGTAACTCTTATTTATTCTTCTTCTCATTGATGCCTGATCCAGAAAGTCTTCCATTAATACTCATGATTTTTTTCACAGTTTGGTGCATGTCAGCTCATTCGACTATGTGTGCATGTTCCATTGTGTAAATAGTCTGTTGACTGCTCAAACACAGGGACTAGAGCTTTTTGTTAAAGTGTGACTCAAATGATATATTATTTAAGGGCAGTAAGGCTCATTAAAAATATCAATTATCAGACCAATATATCCTATATTCCCTTAATTTCTTTAATTCTATATTCGTAACACCTGTATTTCCTTAATCATTCAAATACTGTGGTGATTAATAAAAATATTTGAATGTTCAAAGGAGACAAAGTATGAGTGAACAGCTATATACAACATACAAATGTGTATGCTTTTAGAGGTTATTTTTCATTTCTTTGTGCTCTGGGAACAAGTACCGAATGGCCTTAAGACAATGTATGGCTGTCTACAGTTCATTTTTCTGTTGATATGCTGAGAAAAAATCCCCCCCCCCAATGGGGCCTCCAGCCCTGCCCATCAGGAAGTCAGCTACCTGTGACCAGAAGGCCTGAGTAAATTCTTGCTGGAAGCAGGTGTTAACTCACCCTAGCTTGTTAAGAGCCTATAGGGCCTCAACCTTTGGGAAATAAAGAGGCAGCCTGTGTGGGGTCCTGTCTCCCAGTCTCCTCCCCCCACAAAGCCATTTGTTGCTGGAGATACACCCCCTCCAGGAATCTTTCAACGCTTTTCAAATTGTGGGCATACACAATGCACCTGACCTTGTTCAAAGACTGGGGCTGCACTGCCCCAGGCAAAGAGTAAAGAAATACAGAAAAAAAAAGAAATCCGACATCTCTTTCCAGGCCCTTTCACGGTGTTGTATGGAAAGGCTCCCCCGTCTGTCAACCAAAACACTTATTAGTTCTCCTTATTTTTCTTTTGCTCCAGTAAATTAACTAACGCACACCATCAGCTGTTCCTGACATAGCAATAGGAATCCCGCCTTTGATAAGATGCAGACGGTGGGAAAAATGCAAAACTTTGCAACCTCTACGTTTTAAGTCATTTGTTTACCTTTGAGGAGAAAGTTCTTTGTGCCCTTCATTGACTAAGGCATGGACTTAGTGCAAAGCATGCTTTCTTTCACCGTAAGGCTAAAACCCATTGCAGGGTGGCATTTGCTCAAAAGGAACAGATGTCTGTAGGGTGTTCTCATCACAGTGGGGGTTGCTAGTGACAAGGTGTGACATTTGCAGAAGAAATACATTAAGCATTTAGCCAGACCACTGCTTACTGAACAAAAAAAATAGAGGAAATCTTACTTTCTCTGGAAGACATGGGACTCCCCCTACCTGACAATACCTACATTTTAATTATAGCAGGAGAAAAGAAAAGGGAAGCAAACCCATGTTAAATCCCCACACATTTACACACACGTGCAATTCCCATCTTAGAGTGGCCAAGGAACATATGGCACCCATGTGTCTATGTGAGAAAGTAAGGGATAGGGAACTAAAATGAACTTTGGGGAGTGATTGAAAGTTATTCCTGTGCTCTGGTTTTCCTTTCAAGTCTCAGCTTAGGCACACGAAAGACAGACTAGGGAGCTTCTTCATTCCATAAGATGGACTTAAGCTGACAGATTTTAAGAACATTCAAATCAGGGGTAGAACATGAGGAAAGGCTTTAATGCCCCCCACAGACCTCAAGTGTGTCATCAAACGCAAAGTGCTTTAATGAATAAGTATGAGAGCACTCAGTTTGGTTGAATATACTTGCTGAAATATTTGATAATTAAAAATGATACATTGTGAATGGTAAAGGACTGGGCCTGACATAAGGGAAGTAGGAGAGTTGGAAGTATTTAGTGAAGTCTCTGATCTTGTTATGGGGGACAGATAAGAACAGATTGAATTGTGCCCCCCCTCAATGTAAGTTGAAGTCTTGGCAGTTGATATTTCAGAGTGTGATGTCACTTGAAGACAGTCACAATTAGTTATGATGAGGCATACTGGGCTTTAGTCAATGACTATTGCTCTAAAGAGAAAACAGAGGAGACATAAGACACACAGGAAGAGCACCATGTAACAGCAAGGACAGCATCTGAATGAGGTGCCTGCCAGCTAAGGAATAACCAAGATGACCCAGAAGGACTCTCCCTTAAAGCACTCTGGAAGGATACGTTCATTTCAGACTTTCATCTTCCTCAGCATGAGAGAAAAAAGTTTCTTTTGTTTAAAGTTCTCTGGTTTGTGGATAGCCCAAAGACACTAACACAAATGTTAGCGGCCAATATGTGTTAGGCTTCTGATAACCGATTTAGAATACAGATTTTTTTTTCAGTTAGCTAGCTGCCTGTGCTTAAATGTTAATTCTTTGGAAGAACTAGATGAGGAGTATCTGGGGTAGAGGGAGGCTGTCATATTAGCATACACATGTGGCTTTTACAAAGAGCCACATTTATAAACGTATTTAGCCAATCATGGTAATTGTGTTCAGTTAGCAGGAACAGGGTCCAGGAAATCAGAAGACAAAGGACTCTTAGTAACGAAAACAGGTCAACAGAAACTTTAAAATAGTTATACTGATTGGAAAATTAATTGGAGGAAAATTTTACAAATGAAAGTGCAGAGGTAGATGGAAAGTGGAAAAGAAAAGACAAGAAAATTAAGGAAAATATAATCATTCTAAAATTTGAGCAGGCAACCCTATAGTAAAAAACAGACTGTAGATGACAAGAAAATTTGAAACCAACCACCAAACTGAAATGTATTCATTGCTATAAGAACAAAACATAATGAGTGAAAAGAATAGATAATAAATACCATTCCTACATGATTTTAAGATGTATTCTCATTTTTTGACATTTCTATGGAAAGATGGAACGTAGTAGTTTTCTGTGAACAAGTCAGTTCAGGCAGTGGTGACAGTAGGTGACTGGTGAACCCAGTCACAAAAGTCAGTCCGCCCTAGGTCTTCTACCTGCTCCTCCTCCCCTTCGGATGCTTTTCTACTGCACAGGGAGGGCCAACCAAGGCAGCAACAGCTTTACTCACCAACCTAAGGACCAGGCCTCACACCTTTACAAAAATGTCAGAGAACAAGAGAAGGCCATGACACATTTGTTTAATGAAAGTGTTTTGGGCCACAGAGCTTTTAGCATGATGATTCAAAGACCCAGGGAAACCTGTCTACTTTTTTTTTGCTTAGATTTAGTAAAGAACAAACAACTGCACTTAACTAAAGGGTAGGCCCAGAGGGGAACTGCCAAGGCCTGGGTGGCTGGATTCTGCTTGGCTTTCTGGTGTGAAGCAGGGCCCTTCTAGAGTGAACGGCTATAGCCAGCTCTGAAACAGAGGGGCAAGGAAAGTTATAGTGGGAGAATGAGGAGCAGAATGAGGGACTGTGGACAAGAGTTGACTTATTTTGACTGAATTTTGTTTTCCTGAACAAAGACTAAGAATTGGTAGTTCAGTTTCTAGAGTTTTCCTAGGCTTCATTATGCTTAAAAAATATTTTAATGCTTTTGATAACACCACCCTCAACACACATGTTGTTTCATTTCAGGACCATTGGTCTTTTCCTAGAGTTTGTAAAAATATTTACTTTTGTTACCATGGCTTAGGCAAACAGACATAGCTTTCTTTCTGTATATCCTTCTCAAATAATGACTTTTAAAACATGTTCAGCCTCACACTTGTGGCCTCTTACTTGGTCTTCCAATTAGGTCAACCTAAGTCGAAGGTGCTGTTAGAGAGAAAAGTTGATTGCTTCATGGTGACTTGTCCCAACCAGTTGGGGACTTAGTGAATAAAGAAGCTAGTCATTCTCTGGCGGGAAGGCCAGATTGTGTCAATACCCCCAGTTTTCCCTCACACAGATCTGATCCATATCCCCTTCCCCCAAACGTCACACAGGTCCTGTGGAGGAGCACTTGGTGCTCTTAACTGCGGAGCCATCTCTCTAGCCCCTTGGCATAAATTATTTATGTCTTTCTCTGACATGGGATCTTTAACCATGAATACTGATTGCAACTGGTCAGCTTGTAGAATTTTGTGAGATTCAGGTCTCAGTGCCCACGTGGTGGCTCTTAACTGAAACTCCAGTTCCAGGGAATCGAGATGTCCTTCTTCTGGCCTTTGTGGTCACAGCTACACACATAGTGCATATACACACATGTAGGCAAGACATCCATACACATAAAATAAAACAATATAAACTAGAATTAAAAGTAAAAACACTTGTAAATGATGTATGCACACTAGAAAATATAGTTACAAGTTTACAGTAGATGGTTTATACTTTATGAGTTTTATTCCCACTAACCCTATCCTGATGTGTTTTTATTATTAAGTTGCAGACACTGCTGTTGCTATTACTACTACTCCTTGGGCTATATTAAAAAATATTTTTCCTTACTAACTAATGAGCTGAAGAAAACCTTTGACATATATGAATTTTGTATTTGAAGAAGGTCATGCTTTTGAGAATTATAGCCTCCCAAGAACTTTCAGGGACTTAGTCAGTCAATGATGGCAGGATTGTAGTCATTGGAAGGTCAAGTGTTGTAGAAATGGTTAATCCCATCCTGATGTCTATCCTGCCTTGACCATTTACTTCCCAGATAAAAGACATACACAACCTCTGTATTTACAATAAGCCTTAAACAGCACAAGCGCTGGGCAGAAACCTACCTTCTATGCTAATAGAATCTATTTTCCTATAACACCGAATTATTACTTAATATGTTTCATCTGGACTGCTCCTAACTTTGGCCAGCCCTCAGGGCCACATTTTTATGGTTTACCTAAGCCATGGCTGCTTTTCTTGCACCTTCTTCCTTTTCCTCATAATTCTACTCAGACCTCGAGCTCAAGAAACCTAAACCTCACCTACGTCTCTTCTGCCCAGATATTGACTGTTGTCATCTTTAGTTACCAATCAGAAATAACCTGGGGGCAGGGTCACTTAGAGACCTACAGACTCTCTCATCTCTGAGGTAACCAGTCTTGGAGACATTAGAATACAAGCAGCATCAGGCTAACCCACTATAGTCAAGATCCTCAATTGCTGGGTGTGCCAAAGATTTTATAAACTGAACATTCTCCTCCTTTGGAAGTTCGGGGAAAGAATGGTATTAAAGGGAGAAAGAAAGAAGACATCTGGAAGGACGACTTTACTTTAAAAGCCCCCCCTCCCCCACATACCTTCATAAGTGAGACAAGAGATCGCGTTCATGTCCTCCTCGTGTTCAAGTGAATTCTATAGAATTTCTCTCTTTCCACATATTGGTAGCTTTTGTTTCTTATGGTGAGCAATTCAACAGGAATATTGTTTAATGTTTTCTGTCCATCAGAATTATGTCTTTTGAAGTCTGATCTTCAGTGTCTTACAAATATTGTCTAGCTTTTAGTAGGTTTAGTTCAAGGGGTAAATTTGATCCCAGCTACTCCATCTTCTCTGGAAGCAGAGCTCCACTAGTGCTCATCTAATGAATTGCTTAATGGCTTGTTGTAAATACCTTTTGCATGAGTGTATTCTATAGTAAAGTAAGTTAGGTATTTAATCTCCTGAGCACCCCTTCTGAGAGCTTCTAAATTCCCCATGTTAACACTCTCATATTTCATGTTTACTTGTTAGAATATTTGATCAATGAATTTGCCCCTCACTAGGCTGAAAACTTTACAAGACATGACGATATCAACTGTTTTTCTTTTTCTCATTATTTTTCAAGTGTATCCTAAATAAATTTGGTTTGATTTATAGTTAGCAAATGAACCTGTGGTGTCAGCAAAACTTAATGCTAGTCACACAGAATTTCAGGAATCTTTATTACTTCCAGATTTGATTATTCTGTTTATTTTCATAGCATCCATCCTCTCTACTGGTCAGAGAAAACAGTGGCAAAGGAGACACGTTTGTGTTAGATTGACAGGATTTTTGCCTATGTCCAATGACAAAAGAGGAATGAGTTGCTGCTGGGGTCCTGAAACCTGGACTCTATAAACCTGTGACATCTAAGACCTTTCCAGAGCAGGAGATCAATCCCCTACATAGAAGGTACTGAGAAGCAACACACTGCTAGAGAGCTATAGAAGCCTATTTAAGCATCCTGTCATTCCTCAGTGGGAAAAAGTGGAAAAAACAGATAGTGATGACCAGATGCAGTATATAGTATTAGATGTGGATTATATACTGTTGTGTACTCTAATGACCACCATAAAAAAATCTATGAAGAAATTGAATAATACAAGGGTATAGAATTATGTTGGTTTCAGCTTTTAGCACTGGGATGCAGGTTTGGTAGAACTGCGCTCTCTAAAGTTTATCCCGAGAAACATCAAGTTAAGTAGACTTGCTGGCACAAGAAGCCTATGAACAAGAAAGGTTGAACTGAGTAGGTGAACTGCAATGGGAACAACATCTCCTGGATATGATTTTAGCTTCAACTAGGGAAACTAAAGAAGAATACAAGCAGATGTGCGTACAATTAGACAAGGATCAACCCAACTCAGGAAACCAATCCTCTGACAACTCCCTTCACTTTGCCCTAGACTTTCCAAGTCTGGATATAACACTGAAAATTAAGCATGCCTACAGACCTAATCACGTAGAAAATTAACCATGCCTACAGACCTAATCACGTAGATGTGATCCTTCTACTTCCACTCCCAGCTTCTCTATGGCAACAAATGACTTCATCACAACACATCCAAAACCTATCCAACTGCCCATTTTTAAGCCATAAAGCTTTACATAAATATTGGTAGCTGATTTTCCTGTGCTCACAAACACTGAATATATAGCTACTGTTCTCTTTTGGGTTCTCATCATAGATTTCCACAAAGTACTTATAAGTATTTTAGAGCCAGGACTTGGTGGTTTCAAGGCAGGTTTTGTAAAGCAGGGACTGGCTGGAATGGGTAGCTAAGTGGGTAAGGTGTATTTTTCATTTGTTTGTGTGTTTTATTTGTTTTATTGTTGTTGTTTTGTTTTCTGTCACCTTGATATAAGCTTTAATCCTCTGAGAAGAGGGAGCCTTGATTGAGAAGATGCTTCTATTGGCTTGACTCAAGGATAAGTCTATTGGGGCATTTCTTGATTCACAATTGATATAAGAGAATTCAGGCCAGCAATGGGTGGTGATATCCCTGGGCAGGTGGTACATAAGAAAGCAAAGTGAATAAGCCATGTAGAACAAGCCAATAAGGGCATTGCTTTACAGACTCTGGACTCTCCTTCAGTTCCTGTCTTCAGGTTCTTGCCAGAACTTCTTTTCATGATAGACTGCAGGGTGCAAACTGAAATATAAAGACTAAAAAGCAACATGGCAATAAAAGGGTTTAATTCAGCTTACAACTTATAGGCCATCATGAAGGGAAACCAGGGTAGGAAGTCAAGTCAGGACCATTGCAGGAACGGAAAGCACACACACACACACACACACACACACACACACACACACACACACACAC
>JADRCC010569407.1:0-10024 GCA_019843855.1 Hylomyscus alleni | reverse complement strand
GACACATTTGAATTCAGCTGGATCATGTCATTGGATAGGATCCCTGGTCAGAGCAGCAATGTTGCTGTATTAAATTCTTCTACATGTATGTATGTATGCATGTATGTATGTATGCAGGTATGAGTTGGATGTCCAAGGAGGCCAGAAGATAGCACCAGACCTTCTACAGCTAGAGCTTCACCTGGTGTGAGACACCATATATGGTTCTGGAAACTGAACTTGGATATCCCGCACAAGTAAGTGTTCTTTATCATGAGCCTTCACACAAAAATTTAAAATTTTTATTAACTAATAATTATATGACATATTCCAATATGAAAGAGACAAAATACTCTTGTGATAGTTTGAATATGCTTGGCTCATGGGAAATGACATTACTAGGAAGTGTGGCCATGTTGAAGTTGGTGTGGCCTTGTTGGAGGGAGTGTGTTACTCTGGAAGTGAACTTTGAGTTTATTGTGTTCTAGCTCTGCCCCGTGTGGAAGAGAGGCCCTCCCTCTAGCTTCCTGCAGAAGATAGTCCTCTCCTGGCTGCCTCTGAAATAAGATGTATAACTCTTAGCTCCTCTATCACCACATCTCGACCTAACTGTTTCACAGCCACTATGACTCTAGAAGCCCGACCATGTTATGGTTTGGAGGAGTGTGGATGTTGGAACTTTAGATTTTGAAAGAAATGCAATGCTTTATGTGGGACTTAATAGGTCATCCTTGTAGAAATACAGAAGACATTGGTACTGTGGATGATTTGAACTGTGGGGGACTGGCTCAAGTGGTTTCAGAGGAAAAGAATGTTACTATGTGGCCTAAAGATTTTTTTTGTGATAATTTAGTAAAGAATGTGGCTGCTTTTTGCCCTTGTCCAAAGAGTCTGCCTGAGGCTAAAGTGAAGAGACACCATGACCAAGACAACTCTTATAAACGACAATGTTTAATTGAGCTGGTTTAGAGTGCCCATTATCATCATGGCATGAAGCATGGTAGCATGCAGGCACATGTAGTGGTGGAGGAGCAGAGAGGTCTACATCTTGATCCAATGGCAGCCAGGAAAGACTGTCTTCTGCAGGCAGCCACGGGGAGGGCATCTCTTCCACACTGGACAGAGCTTGAGCATATGACAACAGAGTCTACCTCAAGAGTGACAGACTTCCTCAAACAAGGCCACATCTACTTCAAAGAGGCCACACCTGCTGAAAGGCTAGTGCCACTTCACATGGGCCAAGTGCATTCAAACCACCACAACTCCTACTGAACATATCTATTTTAGTATTTGCATAATTTATTTAGGATAATTTTAGAATTATAATTTTGTTAAAGTTCAAATTATATATTGTGGCTTTATATTTATGTTATTTATATTGTGCTGAATATATTTCTTTTTGCATGGCAAAGTCAGAATCCAGAAAATACTAGGATACAATTACATAACTGCAATTGAAAATGCCCAATATTTCAAAGACATAATTTCATAGAAGTCATGGGAGGTCTAGGGAAATTAGTTCAAATCAGACACAAAAATTAAAGTGTGAGGAACTAAAAAATAATTTAAACACAGGGATAAGGAGACTAATTGTGAGGCAAATGAACTATGCCATCAGACTGAAGAATTGGTAAGGTTGAGTGATCCCAAACGCCTTGAAACTCAAAATTGAGTAAGGTAGACATGGGGCCAGCTCCCTGCCAAACTACCTTCTGGAGTTGCCAAACTACCTTCTGTGGAACACATAACCTTGGCACTCCACTGAGAGGACCTTGACAGTCATGCAGGTAAAACACCTGAAGCCCTTCCCCATGCTAATCGAGCATCCCTACCTTAGCCCCACATGGCAGATTGAGCTCTCACCCCTACCCTCCCTGCTGCTATAGTCACAGCTGCCACTCACCTGCTGCCAGTCATAGCAGCCTGCTGCCAGCTGTGCCTGCTGCTGCTTCTCCCGATGCTAGCATTGGTATTGTCACCATGGTGGGCAAGACCTGGGACCCCGCTGCTTGCCCTGCACGGGGCTTCCCTTCTGAGAGCTGTTACACTTTGGCCATTTCCAGCTGGACCAGAGACTCATGGAACCCTGGATTCCAGAGTACAACGGGTAATCCATCCAGTTTTGCAGCATATGCATGAGGGTATGCTTTCGATCTTTAGTACTTAAGGAAAATGTTGAGTTTGGTGTCATATATTCTAATCTCATCACTGAGCAGGTAGAGCCAAGCCTAATTGGTGAGCCACAGATCCAAGTGAGAGGTTTTTTTCAAAAACAAGGCAAAGGGCTGCTGAGGAAGGACACTCAAAGCTAACCTCTTGCCTCCACATGAACACGCACACACACACACACTAAGATTTATGGATTTTGAATAATAAGTTTTAGCAAAAATATAAAGATGTTTCTAAAGGAAAATCTAGAAGGGCTTGACAAGAAAATAATATTTAGAGAACAGTGTCAGAACTTCTAGGTTAATTGTAGGAAGGCAATACAGCACATCAGCTCTTGAAAACGGGCAAAAAGCAAACATCCATATGTAGATGCATTGTAGAAACTCAACTAGAATGTGTTAAAGGTCTTAGAACACCTAAGAGTGAAAGGTCAAACATTATCTACAAAGGGATCAATTGTTCCATTGTAAACAGTCTCCTTTGCAACAATAGTGCCAGGAGGAAAACTGAACACTGGAATAGAAAGGAAATAATGGAGTTATCAGATATACAAAGACTCAGAATTTTACATTCTCCCAGGGAGAAAGTACTACCAGGAAATCTTCAGCAAAGAGAAATGGAACCCCAACGGAAAAGGGTGAGTTTAGCTGTAGTCAAAGAGCTAAGATCATGTATTGGTATGCCTAATAAATACCAACTATTTGCATGGCCAATTTCTAGGAATGACTTAAAGGCAAATAAAAATAACAAAAGAAGCTCAAAGAAATCAACAGGCACTTTGAAGTGACTGAAGGAATTCCTGTGAAGTCAATCATAGGCCGATTTCCTGGAGAACAGTTGCCAGTGGAGATATCAGGTGACAGTACCTCCCATCTCAGTTTCCTACTAGAGATGGCACACACAAGTCAAGGTACTCCATAGTTGCTTTTAATCTTTCATTACAATATATTTTCTGCCTATATTTTTTTATAATGATTTGGCCTTGATTTATAAAAAAGACTTATTTGTCATTTGTATGTAGGAGTGCTACTGATTATTTTGAGTTAATTTTATATCCAGCTCTTTTGCTGAAGGTGTTCATCAGCTATAGGAGTTCCCTTGTAGAGTTTTGGGGTCACTTATGCTTACTGCTATATCATCTGCAAATAGGGATACTTTGACTTCTTCCTTTTTAATTTATACCCCCTTTATATTCTTTAGTTGTTGCTCTAGCTAGACTGTCAATATTATATTTAATAGATAAAGAGAACAGGGCTAATATTAAAAAATGTATAAAGAACTCAAGAAACTAGACATCAAAAAACTAAATAATCCAATTAAAAATGGAGTACAGATCTAAATAGAATTCTCAAAAGACGAATATCGAATGGTTGAGATACACTTGAAATGTTCAACATCCTTAGCCATCAGGGAAATGCAAATCCAAATGACTCTGAGATTCCATCTTACACCTATCCGAATGGTTAAAACCAAAAGACAGGTACAGCTCATGCTGGTGAGGTTGTCTACAAGGGGAACGTTCCTCCACTGCTGGTGAGGGTGTCTACAAGGGGAACGTCCCTCCAGTGCTGGTGGAAGTGCAACCTTGTATAGACACATTGTCATCAATATGACATTTTCTCAGAAAATTGGAAATGGATCTACTTCAAGACCCAGCTATACCACTCCCAAAGGATGCTTCATCCTACCACAAAGACACTTGCTCAACTAAGTCTATTGTAGCATTATTCATAATAGCCAGAAACTGGAAACAGCCTAGATGCTCCTCAACAAAGAATGAAAAAAGAGAATGTAGTAGTTACATAATGAAGTATTACTCAGCTGTTAGAAACAATTAAATTATGAAATGTGTAAGCAAATGGATGAAATTAGAAGATAGCATTCTGGGTGAGGTAACCCAGACCCAGAAAGAGAAACGCCGTATGTAACTAACTTATAAGTGGGTATTAGTGGTATAGTACTCAAGTACCATCAAGTACCAAGAATAATCATGCAGTTCACATACCCAGAGAAGCTAAGTAACAAAGAGAGCTTAACTGTGTGTGTGTGTGTGTGTGTGTGTGTGTGTGTGTGTGTGTGTGTTGGGGGTTGAATAAGGATCTCCCAAGAAAGGAGAAATAGAATAGGTTTTGCTGGTGGATAGGGCATTGGTAGGGTTGGGAACAAGAGAGATCAAGAGGGGAAGGAGGGAAGGAGAAAATACTAGGAAAACCCAACAGGAACTTGGAGGCATTTCAGGGGTGAGGTAGAAAACCCAATTCTATGGAAACTCCACAGAATCTACAAGAAAAACCCTAGCAAATACCCCAACTCAGCCATAAAACCTTTGACCTGCAGTTTGTTCTATCTGAAGAGTGTTCTGGGACCAGAGCCTTGCTGAATCAAAGAGACAAGAGAGACTTCATCCAGCAACTGATGTAGCCAGATCCAGAGTACCACAGCCAAACATAAGGTAGAGCATGGGGTGTCCTGCTGAGGTGGGATGGAAAGAACTGGGGGAAGCAGAGGGGTCAGGGACACACCATGACAACAGGGCCTACAGAATCAACTGATCAGAACTTATGGGAACTCACAGAGATCAGGTCGTCTACATATATGTTATAGCTGAGGAGCTTGGTGTTCTTCTAGGAATCCTAGTGGTGGAAGCAAGGGCTGTCTGACTCATTTGCCTACATATGGGACCTTTCCCTTCCTACTGGGTTACCTTGTCCAGCCTTGATGTGATGGCATGTGCTTGATTATGTCACTGGGAGGACAGCTCTTTTCTGAGGGGAGATGGGAAGGTAGACCTGGGGGAGATAGGAGGTTGGAAAAGAGGCTGGGGGGAGGGGAGGGAGAGGAAACTATTGTAGGGATATAATATATGGGAGAAGAGTAGTTTAAAAAATGAATCACCTACAAATATTATATATCACTGTATGTACTATATGTCAAGTTAAAAACTATAAATGATATTATTTAATAAAAGATTATATTTCAATGAAATATATGAAAAGGATTTAGTAAGAAAAACAAATCACTTTCATGTTTCCTTAAAATATTTCATTACAGAATACTTTAAGAGGAGATAGATTTTAAATAATTACCTACTTCTAAGAGAGAAATCAGTCACCAACATAGGCATTAGAATTTTCATAAACAATGACAATAAATTTGATTTGAATAGTTTTCAGGGCCATATGCATTCTGTAAATTTTTTTCTGTAAATGTCTGCAAGACTGTTGGCCCCAGCTGTTAGACTTCGATGTCTGCTTACTGACACCAAACGACAGAATTTTCCTAAAACTGTGCTTGTGTATACAATGAAATGTAATTTTAGCTATGAATGTAGAACCAATGTCTTCTCTAGAGGCATAAAGCAATTAGCAAGACTAATATGTAATTAAAATCTGTTTATTGTATATCTCTGTAGTGTATAACACGGTTGTTACCACTATCTTCACCTATGCTTGCCTAAGTGTTAACACTGTCAGTAAGGCTCTGTGCTCTGGACTCTCTATAACCCAACCTCCTCATACTCAACAGGTGTGTTACAGAAGATGCATTTGCAAAACAGTTAACACAGGTGCCTAAAAATTTCACCACAGAACTTTAGCTATCATAGTAAAACACCTCCTCTCTCCCCTTCCTCTCTCTCTCTCTCTCTCTCTCTCTCTCTCTCTCTCTCTCTCTCTCCTTTATATCCTGACTGATGCTTCCTCTCCCCCGAGTCCCCCATCTCACCTTCCTTTTCTCTCCCATCCACCCATTCTCCCCTTCTTCTCAGTAAAGGGAAACCCTCCGATGGAGCCTTGGCATATCAAGCTGCAGTAAGTTTAGGCACATCTTATTCTATTGAGGCTAGATGAGGCAGCCCAGTCAGGCTCCTGTTTTAGGAGTCCCGCATGAAGACCCAGCTGCACAACTGTTACATATGTGCAGAGGGCCTAGGTCCACCCCATCCATGCTCTCTGGTTGGCAGTTGAGTCTCTATGAGCACCTATGGGTCCTTGACTACTTCCTCCCCCTCTTCCACAGTTCCCCAAGCTCCACTAAATGCTTGGCTGAAAACACCATTTCTTAGTACTAAATATGTTCTTCTAGAAAAGCTTAGTTAATGGGAGTTTCCAGAAAGTCTTTGAGATGCTGGTTTGGAACAGTAATAAAGCCGTGCCTCTTCATCCTGTGAGCAGTATGTGTACCCAGGAACAGGTTACTAGCTCTGACTTTGGATGCCTGCATTTCATATCCTCTGCCATTTGAAATGCATACAATTAATGGGTATCAGCTGGGGTGGGTAGTTTAGCAAATCTAATTTGGGTATTTTCAAATTTATTCCGTTTACCGTTCATAATGTTGAATAGTGGGTCTTTTTTCACCACGATATTGCTCACCAAAATAAAATGCCTGAATTATGAAATATAAAATTACTTCATTTCAGCTTCTATTTAATTTTCCTTGAGTATGAGAAGGCTTAATAAAATCTCAGCATAAATATCCTATATCATGTGGCCCATGGTGCTTAACTATCTCACTATTCTGTTAGAAATAAAATTTTACTTGGTAAGTAGGACTGATCCATAATATAATATTTTTCAACTAATTGGCTCACTATGGTCAATTAAATGGACTGTTCTGTACAGAGACAAATCTGTTACAATGTAATTTTGGTGGCACACATCCTTTAAACTTTCAGGAGTGACAGGCACAGCCACACAGTTTCAGCTGGAGCATTCAACATTCCCTCCGAAGATATAATTTTTAGAGAATGTTCTTTTCTTTTTTCTTAAAGAATCCTATCAGCAGGATAGTAACAGCATTTTGACTATGCTGTCATTTTGAGGTTCGAAGGGAGCAATCTATCAGATTTCCTTTTCAGCTAATTAGAAAAGAGGAGGAATATAGAATTAGGGGGTTTTCATCCTACTGGGAGCTTAGAGATGAATTAAGATGTTAGATGTAATTAAATCATGGAGTTTGAGGGACTTGAGAGGTCATCTGTCTAGTCAAACTGCTTTCATCTGAGAAGACCCAAACTTAAAGCATCCTCCTATCTGAGTTCCTTTAAAGATATTGTCAATTAGCTTAGCAACTCAAAGCAAGGCTTAACCACCCTTCTAGCTGAATACATCTAACCATGAATAAAATGTTCTTCTTACCAACTTACATGTAGTAAACTAAAGAAAATCTGTTTTTTTTCCTCCCACTGCTTTTTTTTTTTTCATTTCACATTTAGCACTTTTACTTTC
Source organism: Hylomyscus alleni (assembly GCA_019843855.1). NCBI lineage: Eukaryota > Metazoa > Chordata > Mammalia > Rodentia > Muridae > Hylomyscus > Hylomyscus alleni. Next base: position 2,648 of record JADRCC010569407.1, on the reverse strand, counting down.
ATGAAAGATTTTGCATTTAAAGATGAAACCATCTGCACAGCCTTGATGGCACTTACTGAGGCAAAAGAAATTATATGTATATAATTAGCATATATATAAACACACACACACACACACACACACACACACACACACGCACACACACATATGTTTACGGTCAGTCTGAGCTTCAATATCAGTTCAAAGACATCTTGAGCTACAGCACTTTGATTAAAAGAACCAAGATGTCCGGGCAGTGGTGGCACACGCCTTTAATCCCAGCATTTGGGAGGCAGAGGTAGGCGGATTTCTGAGTTTGAGGCCAGCCTGGTCTACAGAGTGAGTTCCAGGACAGCCAGGGCTACACAGAGAAACCCTGTCTCAAAAAAACAAACAAACAAACAAACAAAAAACCAAACCAAACCAAACAAAACAAAACAAAAAAAAGAACCAAGATGATCTAGGCTATTTGATGCATGCAGTCCCCAGAACTGCAAAGACTTAGGGCAGCATCTACTCATTTACATGCTGGACACGAGGCTCTGAGGAAAGTGTACCCTGCAGCCTTCTTCCTTTCTAATGTTACTGGTGTGTGTGTGTGTGTGTGTGTGTGTGTGTGTGTGTGTGTGTGTGAATCTGTGAACTTTAAAGTTCTGTACCCATCTTCTATTTCAACACATTTCTCCATTCTTTACAGTTAATTCTTCATTTGTTGTCCTCAAGTTATGAAGTATTCATTTTACCTTGGAAATTACTTTTATTAAAATTAACTTTGACATATGAAGAATCAGATGGATTCACTGAGAGAACTGAACTTACCCTCGGCGTGAAGGTGGCATCATTGACAGAATGCATGTGACCATACAGAGACTGCTCACATTTACCCTAGGAGATAAAGCAGAGATGAGTTTATTTAAGTCATGTTTAGTTCATCTACAAAAATTCCTTCTCATGATAGAAAATAGAGTAATAGATGTGTCATCAAGTACCATTCAGAATGATGGAAGTGGGGCTTCTGGGATGTTTCACAGTATGGATCTTTTTGCTAGAATTCTACTCTTCCTGTTTGGGCCACGGAGCAGGCCGGGAACTCTACCTGGGGCTCCTATGGTGAATCGTTTAACAGATTGGCATCTCCATCATTGCTGAGGCTGGAGGTGTGAGTCTACTATTTTTAAATTATAAGGTCAGAATGGAATTCCTCATTTTCAAAAATCAGTCTTTATATTGTTATTATATGTACTAAATGCTGTAGAAGATGTATGATGGTGTTTTACACAATAAGCATTTATGTACCTGTGGCAGACAGACATGGCTATCCGTTTTACCTTACCTCTTCTGAAATGTAACTAAAATTAAATATGAAACCCTCCAAGCTCCAGTTTAAATGTTTTCAGGAAAGATGGACCCACAGCACACTGCAATGAGGAAGCTACATATAGAAACTTTCATCTTTGAAACTTATGTTCAAAGAAGAATCCTGACTATATTTGGAAAACTGTATCTTTAGAAACAGGGAATATTATAGCCAATTATTGTTTTGGAGATTCTTGTTACCAATTTTAAAATTCAGATCTCATTGAATAATTTATTCAACAAGCAGTTTCTCAATAACCAATATTGTTTGGCATAATTCGATGTGCCTGTACCTTTGTTACAAAATGAAGCATACTGCAGTGTTCCTGTACAGAGGAGGCAGCTATTTTGTTTAAAAGGCAGAGAGTCTGTTTGCAGATAGCATTAATTTGACTGATACATACTGGGGTTCAGAAGATGACAGCAACGTGCAGGAGGAACCCACTCTAAAGCTCTGTTATCTGTTGAGGAAGAACTCCCCAAAATAATGCCATAATTCTTAGATCTTCCCCAAAGTCTCATTGTCCAGGAAAAATTAAAGAATGACAGGAGGGAAGGGGAGTGTCATCATATCAAGGAAGCTCTTCTTACATACTGTTCTCTGCTCTCCAGCTCCAATGTCATCTGTCAACTCTTGCCTATTCTTTGGGCCCAATCAATTTCTCTCAAAGCCATTGCTAGTCTGCCCCAGCACCTACTCCTTCTTTCCTACAAAGAAGGTATTTAGCTTCCATGAGAAATTGACAGGTTAATAATTTTATGTCTTTTTTCCTCTTGTTAAAGTGTCTGTATTGGTTCAGTTTAACAAACTTTCAGAGGGCACAAGAGCTATTGGCAAATGTGATTAACAGAGTGACCCTTTTGGCCTTTACAAACAGTAAAATCTACACGAAACCTGAAGTTAGTAGGGAGTCAGAGTAGACATCTGCTTTAGTTAGTGTTGCTCCTACAGTGAAAATGCAGAGGAAAAGTTTCCAGGTGTGGAGAGTGTAGGCATGTTTCTCGAAGGCCGAGGAAGGTCAGCATGGCTGGCTGGGGACTGACACGGGGGACAGAAGATCTATTCTAATTCACTACCTTCAAGTCTTGAAAGACTGGAGAGGGAAGAAAACTACATAATATGATGCTAAAGACAGACTCTTGGGTGTTCCTTCAAGTTATTGGGCAATTCTTGTACTTTCCTAAACTAGGCAATGTTGGAAGCCCTTTGTCACGAGGCTGCAGTTAGGGTTTGTGGCTACCATTGCACTCCGCAATTTAAACTTTCAATGTCTTTTTTACAGAATCAATGCATGCTACTAATCCTTGTTCAC
>JADRCC010569403.1:0-10161 GCA_019843855.1 Hylomyscus alleni | reverse complement strand
GTAGTCTGTCGCCAGCTATAGTTGCTTCTCCCTCCAGCTCTCCACAATTTCTTGCACACATTTACATACTGCATATACTTGCTTGCTCGCCTGTCTCCAACTGCCAGTGGGAGGCTCTCCGAGAACAAACTGATTCTTGTGTGTCTTTGCATGCTTCATGTCTATCGAAGGCTTAAAATAGGTGCTGTTGAATGAGCAGGTGAGTCTTTGTAAGTACTTTAGGTTGGACAAAGTTGTGACATAGGAGTTTCTCTGCACAGAAAATATCCAGTTTGTATGCTGACTTACCCTGGTCATTTTTTGCTTTTTGTATGATATTTTAATCACTCATTCAACAATTAAGCATCTACTCGATGTTTCAGGGTTGCATGACTTTTTTTTAAAAGATTTATTATTATTTTTTAGGCATATGAGTACACTGTAGCTGTCTTCAGACACACCAGAAGAGGACACCCGATCCCACTACAGATGGTTGTGAACCACCATGTGGTTGTTGGGAATTGAACTCAGAACCTCTGGAAGAACAGTCAGTGCTCTTAACCACTGAGCCATCTCTCCAGGCCCCTTTCTTTTTTTTTTCATTTTCATTTCTTTTCCTTCTTTCCTTCTATCTATCTATCTATCTATCTATCTATCTTTCTTTCTTTCTTAAGCTGTTTGAAATTAAATTATGAAAAAAATTTTTTTGGAAGTTCAGTGCATGGTGATATAAATATTCCATTCTACCAAAGACAAGTTTGACTAACTCTTCGAACAATCTTACAGCGACTCTGCTACTCAACCACATCCCAAGCCTTCTGTACGTGGCTTCAGATAAGAAGAGTAGGGTAACGGGGAAGATGCTGAAAAGATAACTTAGAGGCTAAGACCGCTTGCCGCTCTCACCTCGGTCTGGGGATTTACAATCACTCCTAACTCCAGCTTCAGAAGGTTTGAGTTCCAGACTCCACATGCTAGAAGGAGAATACCGATCCCTACAGGTTGTTATCAGGGCCAGGGCATGTCCTTCCCTCCACTAATAAAAATATAAGTGTGTGTATGTTAGGGGGAGGGGGGAGTTACCGCAAAAAAAAAAAAAAAAAAGAATAGAATAACTTTACCGAAACCTACCACTGGGTGGCAGTGCTTCTCCATAAATGAGGTGTCACAGGCCTACGCCTTTAGATTAAACTAGTTAATAAATTCTACAGAATTGTAGTACAACTGGAACATGATAGGCTCTCTTTCGTAAAAAGAAGAAGAAAAAATCTAGAGACGTATCAGGGAGGGAGAGCATTTATTTAGCACGGATGAGGCCCCGACTTTGATTCTCAGCATGGTAGCCACAAAAAACCAAAAGAGTCAAAAATAGAATTTGGGCATCTCTCCAAGCTTTTCTTAATCTTTAGCGTCTGTTTTTGTTCATTTCCATGGAACAAATCATAACAGAACACTTGAGAATGACGTGAGTGTGTTAAGTTCCACTTTCCTCGTGTACTTGTAACCTCAGAATACGTATTTATTTGTCTGTGTGTATGTCTGACGTATGCTAGTGCTACATATGACATCCGTGTGGAGGTCAGAGGGTAACTTTGAGGGGTCACTTCTTTCCTTCCACTGTAGGTTCTAGGGATGGAACTGGCCTAGGCTCTAGGGCGGTCGAGGCCTCTGCAGCCAGCACCTTCACCTGCTGGCCCATCTAAAACAGAGATGATCATTGCTTCCCTCACATGCTTACTCCGAAGATTAAGAAAATGATGATTATAAAATTCTGCCCATTGTTTTCGTCACAAACTGCATGACCAATAAAAGCCGATCCTCCAAATGCTGGAGGACGTGCTACAGATAGATGCATATTTATGAATCTTCGATGTATATAGTCATGGTAAAATAATTTTTTTTAAAAAAGGTAAAATATGAGGATGAGACTCTTTTGTTTTGTTTTGTTTTGTTTTGTTTTGTTTTGAGACAGGGTTTCTCTGTATAGCCCAGGCTGCCCTGGAACTCACTCTGTAGACCAGGCTGGCCTTGAACTCAGAAATCTGCCTGCCTCTGCCTCCCAAGTGCTGGGATTAAAGGCATGCGCCACCACTGCCTGGCAGTACTCTTTTTTTTTTTTTAAAGGTTTATTTTATTTATTTTATGTGTATGAGTACACTGTAGCTGTGAGCCATCATGTGTGTGGCTGCTGGGAAATTGAACTCAGGACCTCTCCTTGCTCCAGCCCGCTCGCTCGGGCGTAATACACTGTAGCTGTCTTCAGACGCACCAGAAGAGGGCGTCCGACCTCATTACGGATGGTTGTGAGCCACCATGTGGTTGCTGGGATCCGAACTCAGAACCTGCGGAAAAGCAGTCAGTGCTCTTATGCGCTGAGCCATTTCGCCAGCCTGAGGATGGGACTCTTTTTGTATTTTTTGGAAGCCTGGAGATTACTACTAGGGAGGGCCTCATGCAAGCTAAGCAAGAGCTCTACTACTGAGCTACACTCCGAGCTCAAGACTCTTAGGGGTGCAGAAGTGGGCTGAGAGGTGATAGAGAAGTGGAGTTGCTTTTTATCTGAATGTGTATTCAGCTAAGGTTGGAAACTTTAAAGGGGAGGCCAGTGTCAGAGGGGATCGTCATCCCCGGTGTCCTCTGAGGAGGTTCTAGAGATGTGAGGCTTTCCGTGCTAAACCTGGGAAAGTCCTAAGCAAACCGAACAGAGTTGGTCACCCTGCTAGAATAGGTGGAGGGTTGGGTGGGGGAGGATAATAAATACTGAGATCTTTCTTTCCCTGGGCCAATTGGTCTCTTTATAATAACTTTGTAAGGAGTTTTACTACTGGCTTGACCATACAGAAGTCAAAAGGCAAGTCAGCTGGGATAATTACAGTCCAGAGAGGTTAGTCTTGCCTGCCTATAGAACACGGGAAAGAAAGGACAGAGAATCGATCCGAAGAGGCAAAACCATTAACTCTATAGGGTAGGATTACTCCAGGGTGAACTGATGGAGAAAGCCTCCAATGGGGTCTCAGACTCTCTCAGCAAAAAGCAGGTGTGGGACACGCCCAGATACCTGGGAACTTCTTCCCAGTTCACTTCCTGCCTTGAACTGTCTCTCCTCTAATTGCATACGGTACGACCCATCGAACTAAGACAAAGGTCAAACGTCCAAGAACACCATTCGCAAGATACCGTCTTTCCAAGCCATAGCGCCGGACCTCATCGCACCCGAGAACCCCTAGCCACCCCAGAGCCACTCCTAGATCTGCTTGACAAGAGCCGCCGCAACCCGCCAAACCAAAGCAAATTACATTTGCCGGGCAGGCAGGAGGCGCTTCCTGATTGGCAGGGCGGTAGGGGTGGGGCCTCGAAGGGAAATCCTCCCTCGGATTGGTGCAAAGCAGCGAGGGTGAGCGCTGTACCGCGTCTGGGCGCGAAAGCTCGAACTTCGCTGCGGAGCTGGAGACGGCGGGAGCTGTAGCCGACAAGTCGAGGTTACTGGGGACACGTTCTCCTGGAGCCACGCGGTAGGCAGGCCGGAATCATGACCGGCGAGGTGGGTTCTAAGGTGAGTTTAGGCTCTGGTCCCGGCTGTGGAGGCCTCTCGCTGAGGGCCGGGTGGGACAAGTGACCCAGCAGGGCCGGAGCACCGAGCCGGGAGGACTACAATTCCCGGCGTGCTCCGCTCCGAGACCACTGGACTAGGTCCCGGTGCCTCTCCAGGGTCTCCATCTGGCTTCCCGCGCTCGGTCCCCCCTGCTTCTGGGTCGGCGGCGCGCGCTGCTGTCTGCCCAGCCGGGTCCTCAGCTTGTCACTGCAGCCCGCCTTGGTCTTTGGCGCGTTTCCTGCCGCGCAAGCTCCTTTTACAACCGCACCAGAAAAAAAAAAAAAAAAAAAAAAAAAAAGGGAAGAGGCCTTAGCCAGCCTGCCCTGGAGGTTGAGGGGTGGGATTCTCTGTAAGCACAGAGTGATGGTTATGCGCAATTGGAACTCTGGTTCCGGAAGGGACATCTGAGGGTGTCGCGCGTGGGCCCACTGTCTTTGCTCACAGTGCTTCATTGGCCCGGCTCGCGGCGTCGTTCTAGTAGCTGACTGCTCACTAGTGGAATTTGGCCATAGGAAACATTTTTCCGGGATCTGTGTTCTTTTCTGGAGCCAGGTTGCATTGGGGACAGATTTAATGGGGTACCAGAAAACCTAATCACCAAAGGAAAACCTTATTTTGACATGAAGTCTTCATGACTAGATACTGAACAAAATATCAGACTTAAAAATCAGGATCTCATCGTGCACCAGCCTGTTTTCCCGCCTCACACGGATTAAAAAAACAAAAGGCCTTAATCTCAATAACATTATTTACAAAAGGTGGCTGGCTTCATAAGCCACACTTTTGCTGACTCTTACTAAAAAGAGAGAGAGAGACAGAGAGAGACAGAAAGACAAAGAGACAGGAAGGTCCTAGGGAGGCAAAGTTAGAAGAATGGTATGTGAGTACAATTACTGCATGATTTTGTGTGTGTGTGTGTTTGTGTGTGTGTAACTCTCACAATGGGACCTGTGGTGTGGCTCATAAATAAAGAGACTTGTGAAGCCTGGCAACTTTACTTCTATCCCCAGGACTCACCTGGTAGAAGAGATTAGATTTCTGCAGGTTGTCCTCTGGCATATCACTCCCTCTCCATACGTCCCTACACACACACACACACACACACACACACACACACACACACACGAACGCGTGTGCACAAAATAAATTTTTTTATTATTTTACATAAGTACATTGTAGCTGTCTTCAGATGCACCAGAAGAGGGCATCAAATCTCATTATGGATGGTTGTGAGCCACCATGTGGTTGCTGGAATTTGAACTCAGGACCTTTGGAAGAGCAGTCAATTATCTTACCCGATGAGCCATCTCACCAGCCTGAAGATGCATTTTTTTTTTTTTCAAGATAAGGGTTTCTCTCTGTAGCCCTGGATGTCCTAGAACTTCTTCTGTAGACCATGCTGTCCTTGAACTCAGAAATCTGCCTGCCTCTACCTCCCAAGTGCTGGGATTAAAGGTGTGCACCACCACTGCCCAGCCTGAAGATGCAATTTTTAAAAATTAAAAAAGGGACTAGGATGATAACTCATCAGATAAGAGCACTTCCTGTTTTTCCAGACGACTTGGATTTGGTTCCTGTCACCTACATGGTGGCTCACAACCATCTGTAATTCCAGTTCTAGGGAATCCAGTGCCCCCGACCTTCATGAGTATCAGATATGCATGCAGTGCCCTTACGTACATGCAGGAAAGCCATTCATACACATAAACAAAGTAAGTCTTTTTTGAGAAAATTTAAAAGGGGTTGGAGAGATGGCTCAATGGTTAAGAGCCCTTGCTGTTTTCTTGCAGAGAGCCCTACTTCAGTTCCCAGCGTCCACATCATGACTGTCTGTAACTACAGCTCTTTTGGGTCTCATGCCCCCTTTTGACTTCCACAGGCACTTCATGAATATGGTGCACAGACATATGTGCAGATGAAACACCTATGTACATAAAATAAATAAATCTTTTCAACTGAAAAAATGAAAACCCAAGTGAATCTGATATGTGCAATTAATGTGTTTAATAACAGTAAACGGAGCGGTTCAGTTAGTATCCTGTAGCAGTTAGTTTCTTTTTGCGTCTGTTTGGTTTCTGTTTGACTCATGATTCAAAATGTCATCCCTTCATCACACCGTCACATTGGTTCTTTCCAGTTACAGCTAGATGGCCCCCCTATCTATGCTTCGTGGACCCATAAGTACTCAGCTCTGTCTTCTCCTTGTTAATACTAAGTTTATTTTCATTTTCTAGGTTAACCTGGAAGTCAATGATCTAAAACTCCTTTCACAAGAAGAAGCAAACAGTCCTGTAGACAGTGGACAGGGCAGCTTTGAAACACTTGAGCCCTTGAGTGAAAGAGGTTTGTAATATACGTTATGTTAATTTTATGAACAGAGACTGGGGTCCTGAGTTGTGAGTGATTTTAGTTAATCTCACTATTTCCCTGACTTATCAAATTGTTAGTGCCCAGGCTTTATTATTTATTTTCTTTTTTTTTTTTAAGATTTATTTATTTATATGTAAATACAATGTAGCTGTCTTCAGACACTCTAGAAGAGGGTGTTGGATCTCTTTACAGATGGTTGTGAGCCACCATGTGGTTGCCGGGAGTTGAACTCAGGACCTCCAGAAGAGCAGTCGGTGCTCTTAACCACTGAGCCATCTCTCCAGCCCATTTATTTTCTTTATAACAAAAAAAAAAAAACAGTGCTCACATATATTTTTAAAGAACATCCATTCCTGTTATATAACAGGAATAAATAATATGTTATTTTTTAGATTAAAAATAGATAAAATGTCTAATAGTTACTTCATTGCCTGACTGAATACATTCATTATTGTAGAAAAGGATTTCTAACACCTGCCAGGATGATTAGAACAACTTTATACATTACAAATGTATATAATTACATTTCTTAGCAAGAGAGGTTTTACCACAGAATTGTTTTTTTAAATATATTATTAGAGATGCTTTGCTACAGTGAGTTCTTAATGGTAGTTGTGTAATCCCACAAGGTGATATATCACATGTGTAATTAAATATATTTTTAAGTAGCTAGGAAGAAGGACAAAGGACTGGGTGGCTGGGTACCTTCTTTTAAAAAGCACCGTTTCCTCCAGATTCTGACGAAGAGATATTTGTGAGTAAGAAGCCAAAGAACAGGAAAGTGTTACAAGACAGTGATTCTGAGGCCGAGGACAGAGACGATGCTCTGGAGAAACCCACCTATGACAGCGAGGAGGAGAACAAGGAGAACTTGCTCTCAGGGAAGACCCAGAAGAGCGGAAGCATTTCCAAAGCTCTGGCTCACAGCGACGAGAGGAACATGGAGGGAACTTTGTGTCAGGAGAGTCTTGAGACTCAAGAGACGCCTTCCTTGGAGCCGAGCCCCCAGACAGGAGACTCCGTGGACACCACCAACAGAACGCTCTCCAAAACACTCCACAGAGAAGGAGCTAAAGGAAAAGCAAAATCCAAGAGAAGACTGGAGAAAGAGGAGAGAACAATGGAGAAAATCAGGAGACTGAAAAAGAAGGAAACAAGATGTGAGGTATGCTGAAATTTTCTGACCTTTGTAATTTTTTGTAACTGTTCTTGTTATTTTTGATCAGGGTCTCACCATGGAGCCTTCGCTGTTCTGGAACTCACTCTGTAGACCAGGCTAACCTCGAACTCACAGAGATCTGCCTGCCTCTGCCTCCCAAGTGCTTAGATTAAAAGCATTGCACCACCACTGCCCAGCTATTTCTCTTCTCTTTTTCTTTCTTTCTTTTCTTTTCTTTTTTTTTTTTTTTTAATGTGTATGTGTTTATGCCTGTGCACCATGTAGATGGTGGAGGTCAGAGGTATCAGATCCTCTGGAACTAGAATTACAGGCAGTTGGGAGCCACCAAGTGAGGGTGCTGGAAACTGAACCCAGGCCAAGATCAACTTTTTTATTCCACGTGTAAGTGAGAACATATGATGTGTCTCTTTCTAGCTTGATATAATGTCCTCTAGTTCTATCAACATTGCTGCACACGACCCAATTTCATTTTTTTTTTAATGGGTGGGCATTGTACCCTTGAGCAGGGATGAATATTTTATGTATCTTCATGTTGAAGTACATTCTAAAAAGTAGTTAGGTTTTATTGTTCAGATAGATTGATATTTTAGAAACATAGGTTTTAATTTCTGATAATTGTTTCTGCACAAAAAATATGGCCTTAAATTGACTGCATAAAGAATGATGGTTATATAATTTGCAATTATTGATCCTCTTTGCCATTGTAGATGCATTGGGTATTTCCAAATAAATGGGGTACAGGTTTCCTGGTGTGTTCTTACAGTAATTCTTCATTACTGTTCCTTGGATGAAGTTGACTTTTGAGGGGAGAATTTTTTTTTTTTTAAAGATTTATTTTTATTTATTATATGTAAGTACACTGTAGCTGACTTCAGACACACCAGAAGAGGGCGTCAGATCTCATTACGGGTAGTTGTGAGCCACCATGTGGTTGCTAGGATTTGAACTCATGACCTTCCGAAGAGCAGTTGGTGCTCTTCCCCGCTGAGCCATCTCACTAGCCTGAGAATTTTTTTTTTAAATATTTTTTATTTTTATTTTATGTGAATGAGTGAGTACACTGTAGCTGTACAGATGGCCATGAGCCATCATGTGTGTGGCTGCTGGGAATTGAACTCAGGACCTCTTCCAGCCCTGCTCTTGCTGGTCCCCACTCGCTCCCCACTCGCTCCAGCCCCACTCGCTCCGCCTTGCTCGCTCTGGTGTAATACACTGTAACTGTCTTCAGACACACCAGAAGAGGGCGTCAGATCTCATTACTGGTGGTTGTGAGCCACCATGTGGTTGCTGGGATCCGAACTCAGGTCCTTCGGAAGAGCAGTCAGTGCTCTTAACCATTGAGTACCCACTGAGCCATCTCACCAGCTTGAGGGGAGAATTTTTAAAAACACATGTATCAATCAAAAGTTTGTTTGTTAACTAGAAAAATTATCCTCAAATTTTATTTTATTTTATTTTTTTAAAAGTTTATTTATTTTATGAGTATACTGTAGCTGTCTTCAGACACACCAGAAGAGGCATCAGATCTTATTACAGACAGTTGTGAGCCACCATGTGGTTGCTGGGAATTGAACTCAGGACCCCTGGAAAAGCAGTCAGTGCTCTTAACCATTGTGCTATCTCTCTAGCCCATCCTCAAATTTTATAAATTAGTTGCTCCATAAGTATTTAATTGACTTTTCAAGTCATTTTTACTGTTTGCTAAGTCAATATTGGGTAATTATATACAAATCACAGCTTGGGTTTCAAAGGATAAGTGTAAGTTAGGAGCCAGTGAGAATGTTCCATATGTGAGACAGCTGTGTGTTAATGAAAGGTGGGCTTTTTGTTCTCTGCTTCAAATTGCCATATGCTATTGTGAGATGCTCGACTTTAAAATGATTTGATTATGCATTTTCTTTATTGTCTAGGAAGGTGATGCAGACCGGCCGCTTAATGACAGTGGCTGTCTCCTTGAAGATAGTGATCTTTTTGAAACAGGTTTGGAGGAAGAAAATGACTCTCCACTGGAAGATGAAGAGTCGTTAGAGTCAATAAGGACGGCTGTAAAAAACAAGGTGAAGAATCGCAAGGCAAGTCTAGAGCCAGCCCAGCCCATTGCTTCAGTCTTTGTTTCATTGTGCATTTATTGTTGAGGTTTGCAGTTTTTAAACTTAATTTTTAAAATATTTATTTTTATGTATGTAGGTGTTTTGCTTGCATGTATGTGCACCATATTGTACATACAGTGCCCACAGAGGCCAGAAGAAGGCATTAGATTCCTTGGAACAGGAATTACAGATGGTTGTAAGCTGTCTTGTGGGTGCTGGGAACGAACCTTGGTCCTTTGTACTTGGTTCTGTGGGTAAGATGGTTTGCTATGCAAGCCTGACGACCAAAGTTCAATTCTTCAGAGCCCAGATCACAAAGCCTGGTGTGGTCAGGAGCTGTAGCCCAGGACTGGGTTGCTGGGACTTGGTGATCAGTCTAGATCAGTGAAGAGGCCCTGTCTCAAGGGAGTGGAGGAATGGGGAAGGGTAAGTGTAGGATAGCTACTGCTGTGTGTGGGTGTGTGGAGCTGAGCAACAGGCCAGCAGGCGTGGCTGCCACTAGGGGAGAACAAGGTTGTGGAGGCTGCAAGACCGAGGTGCTGCGGGCTGCTGATGGTGGTGGCAGCCCCAACTGAGATGCTGTATAATCTAGCCTGTTCGTTGAGATGCTTGGCGGCCTGAGCTTTGTGTATTGCCTCAAAGGCCGCAGTGAGGCCAAGCCGCCTGGGCTGGGTGGCCGACATCTGCAGGTACTGTCATGAGAGTTCCCAGGGAGCTCCTGGAAGACCTGTTCCCAGGACCTGTGACCCTGGGGATGGAACACTCAGAGGAGCTCAACAAAGACCTGAACCCCTTTACTCCTCTTGTTGGCTTCCGGATTCCTGACCATGCTTTCATGATGAACTTGGCTCAGATGTTTGGGGGACCACTTGCACTCACTATGGTCAACCTCAGCTCTCAGGACAGTTCTCTGGGTGTTGAGGAGTTCCAAGACATCTGGCCTCATTTGT
>JADRCC010569402.1:3163-15819 GCA_019843855.1 Hylomyscus alleni | reverse complement strand
CTGCATTTTCGACCAATGAATATGTGACTATGGATTATCTAGCTCTTGGCACTGAATTTTTGCTGTTTTCTTAACCTTGTTCTTTGTGAAGTTACCTATTTTTTTTTCAACAAAAACAATAGCAATAAAACTAGAAAGAACAGCAATACAAAGGGTGTGTTGTGAGATTTATCTACAGAAATATAGAAATCTACAGAAAATATCCTAGCTAAGTTGAAGAAAATTCAACTGGAGTACTTAGTCTCTCATGGGTACTCATTATAACAAATGTTTTTGAGTTGGATGTTCTTCAATGCCTTCAACTGGTTCAAATGCCCCCACTACAACTCATGCTGAGGTTGACTCTCCATTATCGGAAATTAAGAGATAGGCCCAGGTAAGACCTCTAAGAGGCAAGAAGGTCATGAGAGTTTTAGCCTCATGAATGCATTGATCAGTTCATAGATTAGAAGGTTAATGGACTATCTTCAGATTTGCTCTCTCAAAGAAACAAGTTAACCTTGTCTCATGAATGTGTTTTTGTTACCTTACCAGTTGTGATGGTCCATTTTTATTTTCAACTTGATAGGATTTAGAATCACTACAGAAACAAATCTCTGGTGATGTTTGTGAGTGATTATACTGGTTAACCTAGTTAACAAGACAAGAACTACATTAAATGTAGGTGGTACCATTCCAAAGGCTGTTCTCCAAGACCAAATAAAAAGTGAGCTGACCCTGAGTACTCATTGGTTTCTGCTTCTTGCCTAGTAATCCAGTATAATCAGACTCCTCAATCTCTTGTCTTCTTGATTATGTTCTACTACATCCTCAAACTATGGCCAAAATGAAACCTTTCTTCCTTAAGTTGATTTTTGTCAATTTTGTTATAGCATCAAGACAAATAACTATTACAGGAAATTGGTATCAGAAGTGGGGTTATTGATATAATAAACCCAGCTGTGTGGTTCTTAGATATTTGGAAGTGGCTGTGGGAGGAATATGGAAGAGTTTGAAATGTGTGGCAAAAGAGTCCTAGCATGCTGTAAGCAGAGATACATAGGGTATTCTGGTGGTAATTTGGATTACTAGAATTTTGAGACAAATTCTTTTAGCTCATTGGGTTTTGAGGGTAGAGGAACAAGACCTCTGTTAGGAACTGGACCAGAGAGCATTTGTGTGATATTCTGGAATCTGGCAACATTCTTCCCATGTCTTGAGAACTAGAGTAAAGTTGAATACAGGAATAATGAACTAATTTGTTTGGTAGAAGTAATTTCAAGATAGGAGAGCACTGAGTCTGTGGTATCATTACTGTTTACTGTTGTCATCAGGATCTACAGTGAAAAAGAGCAAAAGGTGATGCAGAAAGAGGCTAATAATGTGAACTTTGGAGAATAACAGAGTATAAACAAGCCTATAGATAAATCAGGTTTGAAAGCATCTGTAATTGTTAAAGATATTAGTTCCATTAAAGACACCAGGAAAGATGTCTTGAAAGCAAGATTTTACTCATCTAAGACTCCATAAGTGAGAATGCAAATTTATTTGAAAGCAGAGAGATTAATCAGAGTATCACTGAAGGTGATCTTTGTTCTTCAAAAGCAGTTGTCCAAGGAAGTGTTTCTCCAGAAGCTACTGAAATTGCAGTGTATGAGGGTCAGGCTGTAAGTCAAGCTGACAGTAGAGCTTGGAAGCAAGATTCACAGTTACAAAAGGATGCAGATTGAGGAGGTCATGGAGTCTTGTATCATAGTTCCAGAGAGCCAGAAAATGTGTGGGAGGGTTAGAGACCCTGTAGAGAGGACACAGTTTAAAGTTGTCAGGGTGAAGCCTACGTGAGTGCAGAATATTGGAGATGCCAATGGGGCCTCCAATGAGGAAAGCTTTAGGTATGGAATAAAGCCAGCCTAAGAGGAAGGCTATGAATGCTGTAGGCAGCAGAGCTGGAATGGTGGGTCTGCCTAAGCCACTTGGAACCCAGATGATTTCTGTCATTGTCCTCAGATGCTGAATGTAGAGATTTGGGTTTGGTACTTTCTCTGTTTATGTTGTGCTTTCTCTAGTGCAATTATTGCTTGTTATTCCTCCATCCTTTCATTTTAGAATAGGAATGTTTATTTTGTGCCGTTGTATATTTGAAGTAAGAATGTAACTTGGTCTCCTTTGCTTCCTTCCTTTCTTTCTCTCTTTCCTTTTTTCTTTCTTTCTATTCTCTCTTTTAATTTTGACATTACTGTAAGATACTGCCTTGCATCTCAGATGAAACTTATATTGTAAACAATATTGGAATTATTGAAGACTATGAGAACTTTAAGTGTTAAAATTCATGCATTTTACAACATAGGATGCCATGAGCCTATGAGGATAAGTTGCCAAAGATCCACATAGCATAAAAAATAATGTCTTTGGGGGCTGGAGAGATTGCTCAGGGGTTAAGAGCATCGACTGCTCCTCCAGAGGTCCTGAGTTCAATTCCCAGCAACCACATGGTGGCTCACAACCATCTATAATGGGATCTGATGCCCTCTTCTGGTGTGTCTGAAGAGAGCAATGGTGTGCTCATATACATAAAATAAATAAATAAATCTTAATAAAAAATTGCAAAAAAATAATGTATTTGGGCAATCAATTTTGGGTGAACTTGTGAGAGTTCGTATGGATTGTCAACTTGCTAGGATTTAGAATTACCATGGAATAAATCTCTGGGTATATCTGTGAGGAGTTGTCTAGATTAGGTTCATTGACATGGGAACATATATCCTAAATCTGATTTACATGATTTCAATGGGATGGGGTTCCAGACTGAACAAATAGAAGAGAGTAAGCTAAATACTGGTACTTGCTTCTTTCTGTGAAAACATGAAACGTGAAAACATGGTCAGAAATGATCATGGATGTGATATGACCAGACGTTTCAAGTTCCTGTCATCATGGCTTCTTCTTATGGATTTTACCCTTACAAGAGTCAAAATAAATGTTTTTTTTCCTTAAGCTGGCTTTGCCAGGTATTTTATTACAGCAGCAGGACAACTAACACATCAGATATGACGTTGAGCCTCCCAGCCTTCAGAAACATCAGACAAACAAATTCTGGGGTGAGTATACCAGAGATTGGACTTACAGCCATTTCGTGTGCTAGATAAGTACTCCACGACTGAACTGCATCACTAAACCTTTAATTTTTAGACAGTTTCTACTAAGTTCTCTATTTGGACTTGAACTTACTTTGTAACCAAGGCTGGTTTTGAACTCATGGTTCTCCTGCTTCAGCCTGTGGAGTACTTGGGATTGCAGAGTTGAGCCATCAGTCATGGTGTCAAACTAAATTTTATCTTCTTTGAACAACTCAATCTGCTATATCCAGTGACAGCAAGAGAAAATGGAAAAGACAACTCCTAGACAAACTACTCCAAGCCTATTGTTCTCCTCCATTTTCTGCCCCAAGATTTTTAAGGGGAAACTGCTAGGAAAAAATGCCAAGAGAGATGAAAGGAATTTACCATGTATATAAAATAGTACACAGTGTATATCTGCTACCATATCTCTCATTTGTTCATTTTAGGTTTTCAAAAATGAGATAATTTCTTTTGTTAAAAATCCAATAACTGAGCAAGAAGTGTTTTTGCTTTTGTTTTGTTGTTGTTTTGTTTTGTTTTTCTCCCTATTACCTTGAAATTCAAGAGACATCCTTACTTGCTTTATGGCTTTGACCTTTAGTGACAAGTAGTAAAGTGTGTATCCAGCTCCCTATCCAGATGGCAGTCTCCTTGAGAGCAGGGTCAGTTTCTCCTAGGTCTCTGTTGTGAGCATCTGCCAACACATGTACACTGGCTGTGGATCTTCCTCCATCCTTCCTCCCTTCTTCTCTTCCTCACTCCTTCCCTCCATCATTCTTTGTGTTTTCTATTGTGGTAGTCATAAGTGAATATAACCCCGTAGACATACAAGGGAAGGAAGGTCTTTACTAGCAATTGGCATCCTTGGTTCTTTATTTACTTTAAATTTTGAGACAATAGTCTTGTTATGTTGCTACATTCATAGCATCTGCTTGAGAAGTTGTAATGAACCAAGTTCTATGGAAGTCCTGCAGGAGTGGGAGATATTTCAAGGCCTGGGAGTGATTATATGTGATTGTAAATCTCCCTTAGGGATGTTCAAAGGGATTCTTTTCTCCATGGTGAAAATTTTACTTAGTATAAAAACACCTTGAACATTTGCGAAACTCCTTATCTTGGCGGCTGCAAGTGCTCTTTGACTGTGAATGAGAGCTCTGACCTGTTCATCATCTGAAGGTCCACACTAGCTGTATTCTTAACACATTGCCTGGTCTCATCCCAGACATCCTCTGGGTTTCTGCAGAGGGCAAAGGATATATCTCCATCAAGTCTTTACCTAAAGTATTCTCCATGAACATTTCGGATCTGATTTTGCTGAGACTCAATTACCTCTAGCCCTCTCATGGCCCTTCAGATTCAAGGATCTAGTTTCAAGAGGTAATTTCATCAATCAGTGCTGGGCTGAGCACTCTGTCTGTGATCTTGTTCTTTCTTTACATTCAGATGATTGTACCTGCCATAGCTTCTACTTCAAAGGCAGAAGGAATAGTAACTTGTGATAGTTTTCTCAGCTCCAGAGAATTTGAGGGCTCACAAGCTTGACCATATTCATTCAGCAAGTGGGACCCCCAAAGTCCCCAAAGAAAGTACCCTTTCCTAGTGTGGTTCCACTTCTATCAGTGAAGACTAAACGCATGTTGGCAACCAATATTGAGTTTGAGGTCCTTTAAAGGCCTTTGAGAATTTCAACATTACCTTCAGGTGTAGTTTGTTAAAACAAAAAACAACAATAACGGCAACAACAAGTCAACTGAGCTTAGACTCTTAGATGCAACTAGCTAGTTATTCTGAGTTCACTGTTTTGACTTGTTTAAGGTGTTTTGAATATTGGGTTGTTGACATACTGTTTAAACTCTTTTGTTGTGGTTATGTTTTTGATTTTGTTTCAATTTGAAGGAAATAAGTTCTTGTCCCCGTCAACTTTCCCTTGAAGATTTTCCCTCCCGATTTTCACACTGTGTGATTTTGCAGGTTTGGAGTAGTCCCTGAACTATTCTGTCTGACCGAAAAGTGACAGGTATTTGGCTGGGTTACTGCCATAATTAGACACGCCGTGTGTGAAGTGCCCAGCAGTGCATTTGACACACAGAAAGCACTTGAGGATAGTTGTTATTTATCATGTAATTCATTTGCATTCAATAGTGCCTTTTGTAAAGAAACGCAACCAAGTGAAGAGTGCTATTTCTGAACTCTCACACTCTTGTGTGAGTTCTGCTTTGCTGGTAGTTAATACCCCAGATCCACATTACTAATATTCTTAAGACTCTGGTTGTGTTCAATCATGGTGATGATCTCTAGAGTATGCTGCTTAGCACAGAGTTCTTGGGTTTCTGCGATAGTCGATGGCTATGAATTGGCATTGGATTTGGCTAGCAAAGTGTTAAACCCATAACATCTTTAAAGGCTAGAGACTTTAGTGATTACCAATAAATCACCATGCAAGACTGGATAAGGTTCTCATTTCTCTTAACCCTTTGTGTTCTCTTTGCCAAGATAAGAGGACACAAGGAGACTATTTGTCATGGACATCGGAAGTGTGGAGCCCCCTCCTCTTTTCCATCTCTTCTTCCTGGTTGTGGATACTTCCAAATGGCTCCATTCTGGGCATGACAGTTCACTCAGACTTATGGGATTTGGAAACTCAGGCACCATTTGTCAGGCTTCCTGGGGCAGCAACTCTCTGTTAGCATGCCTGATATAACGAAGCAGCAGGGTCTGAGTGACTTTGACAGCATGTGTCTCTGTCTTACAGTTCCACATACTGGAAAGTCAAACATCAAGGTTCCCTAGATTTGACTCCTAGTGAAGCTAGACTTCTTGATTTGTAGCAATCTCAGGGCCTTTCTAGGGTACACACTAAAGTCTCTGTATCCTTTTCTTCTTATGAAGGCTTTCATCCTATAGCAAGGGTGCTATCCTTTGCATGCCTTTAATCCCAGCACTTAGGAGGCAGAGGCAGGTGGATTTCTGAGTTCAAGGCCAGCCTGGTCTACAGAGTGAGTTCCAGGACAGCCAGGGCTACACAGAGAAACTCTGTCTCAAAAAAAACAAAAGAAAAAAAAAAGAAAAAAATCGAATTGGGACATTTGCAGTTAGAATTTCAGCATGCAACTATCCCATTTGGTTGACAGGAACAGTAAGAAACCAACTAACCTTGATGAGACTGACCACATCTGTGGAAGAGAAATGGTTGTTCCCACAGAGTTCCAGCTGCTGTGAATGCATCCCATTCCTGCCGCCTTCCTGCTCTCTCTCTCACAGGATCCATTCCTCCTGCCTGGGAGAGCCTCTTCCACCAATCACTCCCCATTCACCCATCTTAATTTTTTTGGTCCTTCAAGGTAAAACAACAGTTATCCAGAGCAGGCCATTTACTTCCACTTAATCCGTTGCCACATCGTCCTGGTTTCCTCTTTCCCTTGCACTGGGCTGTGAGAACACAGACTGCATACTCCACCTTATTTTATCCCTCATCTAGCAGTCTGAGTAGAGCACACCATGTGCTCAATGTCTAGATGAATGATGAACAAAAGGTACAGAAGGAGGAGACAGAGTGGATACACCGCTTCAACTCCCAGTCTGTAACCCAGACACATACCAACAGAGAATATAAGGACTCAACCCAAATGGTGAAAGCATTGCTCACAAATGTTCAAATGAAAATTCCTACTACAGTGGGCTGAGGGGTCAAATCAAGGAAAAGGGGTTCAGATGGCAGGCAGCAGAACGGGTGCTCAGAAAGCTGGGCGTACTGCGAGGGTCTTCTCTCTGCTTCAACATTCTCTGTGCACATGCAAGTCCTGGTGGAGCAACTATGTCTGATGGATGCAAACTTGCTACCCACAAATCACAGAGCTAAGCATTAGCCCGAGTGGCTAATGATCATCTTAATTAACCCACAAGACGTTATGCATGGCCGGTATTCATCCAACCTTTTGATCCTAGACAGGAATCTATTAAAGCCCATTGAGAGAATGAAAAGACAAAATCCAGTGAGCGTTTTTACCTTGGTGGATATAAAAGTTGGCAGGTTCGATAACTCTAAAAGTGATCTATTTGCCAATAGCAATATTACATTAAGTTGGGGAAACATCACTCTCTTAAATGCAAGCCTAGTGAACAGTCTGAATAATGACTTAAAATTACATGTGTCCAGAGCCTGTTGAGGCTGAGAAGGGTGGAATTCACATTGCTGCTTTATAAGGAGCACATTTTCCACAGAGAGGTAGCCGCAGATTTGTTTGGAGTAAGAAACTATCTGGAGAACCTAATAAAATATCATGGACT
This sequence comes from Hylomyscus alleni, assembly GCA_019843855.1. Lineage (NCBI taxonomy): Eukaryota > Metazoa > Chordata > Mammalia > Rodentia > Muridae > Hylomyscus > Hylomyscus alleni. The sequence goes on along the minus strand of JADRCC010569402.1, from coordinate 8,434 downwards.
CTCTCCTAGAAAAATGCTCGTGACTGGGCATAGAATGCTTGATGTCTCTCAGGGGTTTCACAGACCTTTGAGATAGTCATCTATGGAGTCCAGTTATGAATCCCAATGCCTGGGAGCCTGGATGGTCTCAGGCAGAGGTTTCTAATTCTGAGTGTAAGCAGCCTGACCAGACAGCTGACTGAAACTTTTCAAAGTCCACACTTGCCTGATGGGAAGTGAATGTAGGTCCTTGCAGCCTTCTAGGAGGAGGATCTTAGCAAAGCTGAGACTGGAGAATTTTGGAAGATACTCCCTGATTTTCTTTTCTCTCATCCTCCACCCTCTCTGTAAGGCGAATATCAGGAGGAAAGACAGAACAATGAGCTTGGATCAGAGATGTGAATGCCAATTCAGCAGTTTCTTATTCTATTAGCTTGGGATCCTTGCCAGAAGACTTTCCTCTGTCAGTCATTTCCTGACTTGTACACAGTCATTGATAAGACTGGAATGATGGGTATGTACTTTCTGACACTCTTCCTCCATCTCCATCTCTACTTTTTTTTTTTTTTTTTTTTGATAATACAGGAAGGCTAAGGTGGAGAATATGGTTTCATTCTAGGGTGGCCTCACAAAGGAAGTTCCAGACACTGGCTGCACCATGTCACTCCTTAATACCTGATTCAAGATGGTCACAATTCTCCATGTTGTTCTCAAGGGTTGGACATTCTGTTAAAGTGTTGCTACATTCACAAAAATCTGCTAGAAGGGATTGCATCCCATTGTTTAACAGATTGGACTATTTTGGTGTATATGGTCATTTGCCTGGTTTGGCTTCTAAGGAGATTCTGGGTTAACATGAAAGTTCTCAAATTTAAATGTTACTTTGATTTTTTTTTTAAAGAATGAGAGTTGGAAGATGATCCAGGTGGGAAGGTGCTCTCAGGCTCTAAGGTGTTATGTTAATAAGGGACCAAAAATGGGTCTCATGGGACCTGAATCTCCCAAGTCTCAGTTTCTAGTCTCTACCATGAGAATTTTCATCTACAGAGCAGAGCTAAGTTGGTGTTCGTGGTAGTACTGAGTATTGGTATGTACAGATTGTAGTCATAGCTGTCTAAGACTCATAGGACTTTAGGCCAATGGGTAAAGGTCCTGGGGGTAAAGGCTCTTGCCACAGAAGCCAGTCTGATTACCTGAATTCAGTCCATGAAACCATGTAAAGGTAGAAGAAAAAAAACCAGCTCCACGCATCAGAGTTGTCCTCTGATCTCTACACGTGTATGTAGCACCAATGTATGATGTTTGTGTCCATATGCCCCTCTCCAATCTCTCTCTGTCTCTGTCTCTCTGTCCCTCTTTCTGTCTCTCCCTAAAAATTCCGAGAACAAACCAAATTAAATCTTGTGTGGGATCCTTCAGAACTAAAATAAAGGGAAATGTGCCTAGAATCAAGCAGGATGCAGGTTGGAATGGAGCAAAACCATAAGGCCTGGCTTAGGCATTATTACGTCTTAGCCCTACCCAATTTCAAAGGATGATGTTGCCCACCTATAGCAGCCAGCTCACCTAGAATGTCCCCATCTCCCCAGAGACCCTTCAGTTCCTGCAAAGCCAAACAATAGGCTTCCCTGCTTCCACTTGCACTGCAGGTACCTCAGTACTAGGATAATCCCCATGAAAAGGCTGTACAGTGATTCTTACAACTCTTACAGGGTCTTCTCAATTGTAGCCATCTCATGCCCTTATCACAATCTTTGAGGGTATCCAAAGTAGCTTCAGTTTTAGATTTAAATCGATGGGTTCCTTAGTAGGCTCATGCTGAGAATGTAAGAACTGTGATCTTCTTCTCTTTTTTTGTATATGTGTGAACAAGGTGTGCGTCTTATGTCATTCTCAATTGCCCTCTATCATATTTTCTGAGATAATGGCTCCCATAAAACATGATCCTCGTTAGTTTGGGTACACTAACTGGTCAGTAATCCACAAGTCTCCTCCCATCTCTACTTCCCCAGCAATGGGACTATAGGCATTCATGCCTGAGGATCTTCTGAGAGTTCTGGGAATCCAACTCAGGTATTCAAAATTCTATGGCAAGAATTTTACCAACTGACCCATTTCGCTAGCTTCACATTGCCTTTTTGAAGCTCATCCAAACTATGTCTGGTATCCCAGCTTAGAGTGGACGCTCGGCAGTACATGCCGAGTGAGTACATGCATGGGATATTGCTCCACATTTAAATTTTCTTGTGTAGAGCCTGAAAGGATTCCTGAAAGCAAAACTATCTAGGTAGTTTTCCTAACCTCTCACAAAACCAAAGCATGATTTCAGGGTCTTACTCCATCTAAATGCATCCTGTAGAATTATCTTTTTCTCATGTCAGTAGCTGCATGAGGTATCTGCAGTTTCCTTGAGGTTCTTTCAGAAGTAACTCAGAAATAACATTTTTGCACAATGCACATCAAAGGGAGATTTCCTTTGGAAAATTCAGCTACATTGTGCCAGAAGCCATCTAAAGTTCTGAGAGATATAATGGTCACTGTAGCAATAGCATGGCTTAAATATTTTCTGTATATGATGTTGGCATCCACTGGTTTTTCAGGGCTGGCAAGTGAACCCAGTGTAGCCTTCATGATACACAATTGCTCTGCTACTGAGAGCTATATCTCGAGTCCTCGGCATCCATTCTTACAAGAAGCACATTTGATCTTTGTTGGCCCAGAACAGAAAACCATGATTCATTGTTTTGGGGATTACATGGGGATTCCATTAGGTTGGGAACTCCTAGAAGAGGAAACAATACCATTTCTTTTGCTTCTTTTTCCCATTTTTTAAACAGCCTCTTATATTGATAGGTAGTATACCTACTAGAGTGACAAGGAGGTGCTGGGCATGGTTGAGACCCCTTCAGTCATGATAGGAATCCAGGTACTCAACAAACCCCTTGACACAACACGCTATTCCTGTACTGTCTACAAAAGTGTATAGGTTATCCATAGAGTTGTTATACAATTTTACTGTTATTGTTTTATTACTGTGGTAACTACTATCACAGAGGGCACGAGCATGTCCCTGCTGACCTGGGGCAGTTCTTCCTTGAGCAATGAGTTCATTTTGTGCTCTATCCTCCACCCCTAAAGGCCATTTTTTTCCCCAAATATATTTATGACTCTAAATGTTCGGTTGATGGGATAATGACCCAAGCTGATAACTTCTTCAGATAATATATAGAGACAAATAAGAGAAATAACATAACAGAAACTTGTGAGTTCTGAGGATATGAGTAGAAACAAGACCAAGACCATTCGGAGGAGCGAAGAGTGTGGCATGCTTCTGGGGTATACAGGGGAGTGTGTTTAGAGAAAATTAAATCATAAAGGCTCTGACCTAATGAATGGATTAATCCCTTGATTTATTCAGCATGGAATGGCTTTCTTTGGAGGTGGTAAAAGTTATAGAAATGATTAAAAAAAAAAAAAAAAAGGAGGCAAGGCTTAGTTGGAGGGGGTGGTTCCAGGGGTTGTATTCCAAAAACAAAGGAAATGTTATTGTTTCCTTTTCCATATTTTCCTTGGATTCTTCTTGTTCTCTCCTCCTCTCTCAGCTTCCCTTCCACCATAATGAAAGTCTTCTATTAGGAGCTTCTGTGGCTGTGATCTACCCAAGCTTATGAAGGCAAACAGCCATGACCTGAATCCTCAGAAACCAGGAGCCAAAATAAATCCTCCGTCTTTAAGCTGTTCTGTCAAGGGTTTTGTCACGGGGGAGAGCTAAAGTAACCATACCACACAGTGGAGTTTAGGATAAGCTCACAGTTCATTGGCTTGTGTCTAAGCTCTGCAGGAGTCAATCTGCTTATCCCAACCTCTCTCTGGGCTAACTATGTACTGTCCTCATTGTCAATTGCTTGTGTTGGCTCCAGACACTCTCCTGACTAGAAGATCTCCTTCTGTGTTCTTCCAGACTTGACTCCTTGCTAAAGGTTCAGAACAGGAGTCCTTTCTCAGGGGGTCGGGGGGCAGGGATCCTCTTGCTGTGTTCACTGTGTGTTATCAGGCAGCTTTATTTTCTGTCTAAATGTCATCCCTGCCCAGGCTGCAATATTTGAGAAAAGAGACTGCATTGCTCCTTCCCATCCCTCTCCAGTGCTGGACCGACAGTAATATTTGCTTCTGGTTTCTGTTGGTTTGCTAGGCAGACAGATCTGCTCCCTGGTGAGGGTGTGCCCTGCCTCTCTGCATAGTTTTGTTGAAATTTCCAACACATTTCAGATCCTGAGAAAAGGTACTTGTTTTAACAAGGCTTCTGGGCAGAGGTCATTGCTTTAGACGAGGTTCCTTTTCTTTCTTTTTTAATGAACTTAATCTGTTTTAATATCTTTTCCAAAGCAGACTACATTAAATGACCCTGACTTGGCTGAAAGCCTTCTCTTGAGTGCTTTGGGAGGATTAGAGGAAGTTCTTTTACAGCCTCTTAGCATGATTGGCTGCTTTTTTTCCCCCCTTTGGGTTACCAGGGATTGAAATTTGATCCTAATAAATGAAGGTGGAGTCCTGAGTCTTGCAACTTTTGCTTTTGGGGAAAGAGGTAGAGGTTGAGTTCTTTTGGGGAAGTGAATATGTCCCCTTCCCAGTACTTCTTGATCTCACCAAGGCTGGCTTCCAGTTTGAGATTCTCTTGTCTCTGGAGTGCTAGGATTACAGGTGTTCAGCCTTGAGACCCTTGCCAGAATGTGTGAGCAGGTAGACATGCTGATAAGGGACTTTGGGAAGGGCAGCAAGGACCAGAGCAGGAGAGAGTAGGTCATGGACTCCACAGAGAGCAGTGTTACCCTAAGAGTCACCTTTGGCCCCAGAGGCCATCTTTAACTGGAACCAAGAGGCATGCCATACTGTACAAATTAAAACTCAGCAGTGATATTTTTTATTGTCCAAAGATCATAAAAAGGGAGCAAAACTGGGACAAATCAATTAACAGAGAGAGTGAGTAACGGCAATGGGATGTGGTCCAAAACAACTTTTGTTCCTTATATTGCATTCATATTCCTGGTTCAGTCTTTTTGGGGGTGGGATGAATCTGTTTGAATTTGGAGAGAGTCAAGGGAAAGGCAAAAGGTCCAGTTTAGTTTGCGTCTGCTGGGTCCTCTGTGGATCTTGTTAAGCTGAGGTGTATTCTCTTTTTATTTTTGGTCCTGGAATATAACCTTGCTGACAAGAATAAGAAAAAAAGGCAGGATGGGAGTGGTGATGGTGATGGTAGTGGTCGTGGTGGTGGTGGTGGTGGTGGTGGTGGTG
>JADRCC010569401.1:0-11733 GCA_019843855.1 Hylomyscus alleni | reverse complement strand
CAGGCTTCTCTTTCTGTTTTTCAAAAACCTTTCTGATGAATGCACTTTTAAAGGCAGGACCTGGAAAGTCCATAAAAAGCAATGTTTTGTGTCCCAACACAACCAAAACCTGGCACCACAGAGTGAGTGAGTTCATGAATCTGATTCCAATTTAGTGTCGCAGGTGGACAGATTAATAATTTCATAAAAAATGTATGAGTCCATTCTGAGCATCTGAATTTGAACAAAGGCTTACAAAAGTGGGGAATACTTGCAGAATGACATAGAAGTGACCCGGGCATGTTGTTCTCCAGGTTTTAGCTTGTGGGGGTGACCGGAGGGGAGCTGGCCCCACGGCTGTGTACCACAGATTGAAATGGGCTGCCACAGGCAAAGGTCACCCCACGCTATCAATTACTTGCTGCTACCTGGAAATTTTGATTTCATGCCCCACCATAGAGCTGCTTCTTCTCAGGCTCAAACAGCAATCTCTCTGGTTGGTAACAAGAATACTTCATTTCCTTAGAGTCATTAGACTTAGGTGGTTTCTTCCTTCAGAAAGTCCTCTGCAGATTGCCAGCGTAGCCCAAAGATCTGGGGCACTCACGTGCTGAGTGCATGGAATGGAAATGCGGAGTCTACCATCTTCCGCTTGACCTTTGAAGATGCGTGGTTTCTGGTGAGTGGCCAATGGATGCAGAACTGCAGAGCCTAAACTCCCCCACACAAGCTCTATTTGGGTCAACATGGATTTCTCCATGGAATTTCTTCTATGTGATAAAGCATCGGGGAATCTGGAGAAAGGAAAGTTTGTGCTGGTCTGATATTTATCTAGTATTATCGTTAATGTCCTATAAAGAATCTCCCACCCAGGGTCCCCAGTCCAAATCAAAGTCTTTGTAAAGATGAGCTGTGTGGTAGGGAGACTACTGTTGCAGCAGGAGGCTGGCACGGATATTTTAAACACATAAACAACAAACCCTTTCCAGGTCACCTGCTCCATTGTTGACCTGGCTGTGAGGTGAACGATTGAAAGTACAAACCCTCCGCCAGAGATGCTTGCCTGCCAGAGATGCTTGCCGGTCTCTGATCTAAGTGAACCACCTTTAAAAAGAGCTCATACTTGCACTTCATTTTCTTTTTAATCTTTATTTCTTCATTCTTAATTCTAACTCAGAAAGACTTAGAATGCTTTCATCAGCATTGGAAAGAAAGTCTAAAATTACAACTCAACAAAATACCAGTATATGTTGCAGACTAGCTCAAATTATATTTTCAAAGGGAATTAGATGCTGGAGTTAGAGGAGATTCCCCCTTCCCCCAAAGATAGAAGAGGATGCTGGTAAGTACAGACAGCACACAGAACAGTGTGACTGACTATAGCCAGGCCTGCCAGTAAGGACACAGAGAAAAAAACGATGTCGTGGAAACACATGGGTCATCCTCTCCAAATCAGCTTGGCAGTTCTCATTAACGAGATCAAATCTCGAGCGTGAAAGCATGCATAAGACAGACAGACCCTTAGGGCTGTGGGTGTTGGGCATCTCCCAGTGGGGGAGATGGTGGGGGCGTGAGGGAAGATGAGAAGGTGGGCCAGAACTGCTTTTTCTCTGGACATGAGTTCTAAGAACACTGGCTCATCTGAGGGGCGCTGCCATTGTTAGAGGAAGCGGGCAAATCTGCCCCGCTGAGGGTCAGGGGATTTCAAATTATTCCAAGCCCTTTGATACAAAAGGCCAGACTCCCTCCTTTTCTGTGTGTGAAGGAATAAATGGGCTACCTAGTCATGTGCTGCTTTAAACTGACCACTATTATGCCTTAGCCAAATGGTTTTATAAATGCAAATAGTCCTCTCAAAACAAAAATGACAGTTTCAGAAAGACCTTTAGAAAAAGAAGAAAAGGAAAATTATGTATCTTGGTTCTTCAGATCAACACATAAAAAAGGAAATGAAAGATTTTTTTTTCTATGTAATTCCTTTGTCACACACAATGAGAAATTGTAATTCAAAAAACACAAAGTGGTCATTTAGCTTCTTAGAGACAGAAACGCATGTTTCTTAATCTGGGACAGTTTGAGAATAAGGAGACATGATTGCAGGGCACTTTATCCCACTGACTAGAATAAAAATCCCAACTCCAGACTTACATATGAGTGTAAACAGGCAAGAAGGAGGAATCCTTTTGAATTAAAATGTCTACTGTGAGCAGAGAAGAAGAGGTGGAGTCATAGAACTGTCGATGGATGTTAGAGTGAGAGTGCGCAGTGACATGCACACAGGGGAGAGTGGCAGCAAGTCTCCCAGGACAATCGTGCCACCTCTCCACAGGCTCGGGACTACAGTTTATCTCCAGGAGTGGTCACTCAGCTTCCATGAAAGCCTGCGGCAAGTCATTTACTCTAAGGTACTAAGCAGACCCTCCCAATTAACATCTTCTCTTGCATCTGAGAGATCCAGTGACCCTGTGCTCTCTCCCGGGGGGGTCTTAATCCCTATCAGATAAATGACAGACACTCTTTGCTTGAATTGTCAAGAAAAAAATAAGGAGACAAGTCTTCCCAAGGAAACTTCTATTTGGGAAGAAGAATATGATTGTCATCTGGGACACACGTTCCCAGGCCAGGCAGCCTTGCTATACTTAGAGAACAGACAAAAGGGAAGGTTGACGGTTTTGTTAAGACAGGGAAATTTATACATGGTATTATGAATGCAAGTTTGTCTGCACCTCTGGTGCTTGAGGATGCTGGCAAACTCTGAATATGGGCAACAGAAATCATTTTCTCTTTGTGGAGACAGGGTTGTCAGTTTCCCCTCCAGTTGCTAACAGGAACATATACTCTCAATGATAAGGTGGTCTCTTTCTCCAGAATTAGCCTGGCCCTACAGTCCAGTGTATGATGTTGAATGTTTCTACCCCGTCTCTTATATAGATGAATGTGACCAGAAGGGTTTTATTAGCATGTTCTGTTTTCACAGAATGGACCACACCCTAGCAACTCAGGGTCCCTGGCTCCTGTTCTGTACCAGTGAAGATTGCTGGAAGGCAGGGACACAGCCAACATAAAAAGGACTACCCTAACACCATGTTCTACCAAAGCTCTGGTTGAAGCCTAAAATTTTCAAGAGAAGATGTGCTTGGAAGGCCGTTCTATGGCTGTGCTATAAAATTCCCAAGCACAGATTTAAGATGGCTGGAAAACGAGTCATTGTTCTCCTTTTCCTGAATCCTCCAGTCAAGACTTGCAATTGTGGTTATCCATCTTTAAAACTCAGAGACAACACTTGAGAGTGTCACTGGAAGCCATCGTTAATGTTCTGCCTCATAAATGATGTCGAGTCATGAACAAAGAAGTGAATGGTATTAAAGCAACAGAGGCAAAAGCAAGCACATCTAGAAGAAGTGGAGAGCCAGGCTATTGTCGGCAATAGTACTGTTGCTGCCTTTCCCTTGTGTGGTTTCAAATAAGACAGAGAATGAGCCTGACCAGTGCCCTTTACAGGAAGGACTAGAAGATGCGGATTTAGTTCCTGAACTTAAACAGAAGGGACGGTGTTTGTACACCAGCGCTTACTACAAAGTAAGCAAGCGGATAAGAGAATCCTTGATTTCTGATATGTCACGCCTCACTCATAAATTATGATCTCCAATAAGTCTATGTTTTAAACGTATTTTAGAGTCAAATTGTTTCTGTAAATCCAAGTTCTATGCAGTGGAGTGGAGAAGAGGGCTTTGCCCACAGCATCATCTTAGCTTGATGAGAATATCTTATGAAAGGATACAAAGGGAGTTGTCCAGAATCTATGGGGTTTTTCTTGTATAGCTGATGTGATATTAAAAATAATAATAATTCATGGCTTAGCCTGTAAATCCTCTCCTATAAACACACACATTAGCTACAATGGTAAACAGAGTATATAGACATTTTCAACCAGGCTTCCCTCTCCTAAGTGACCTGCCTTTATTTGACCAGTTAAAATGGGGAGAAGGCTCACATGAAATCACCTGAGTACGTGATCCCTTCCTCTTTTTTTTTTTTTTTTTGTATCTCAGGACGCAGACTTGCATTTTCTCTTTATTAATTAATTCAAACGGCACACAAATTTCTACTTATTTATAGGGAGATGCTTTTAACACGTCTAGACATGCTATAATCATCAGACTATTTGCCTCTTCAAACATTATTTCTTTAAATATTTATTTTTTAATCAGCCTACAGAATAGCGGCGTGTTCTCACATGCTTAGTTTTGGTTGATCCAATAAACCAGTGGTTCTCAACCTTTGGGCTTTGACCCCTTTGGGGGTTCGAATGACCTTCTCATAGGGGTTGTCTAAGATCAGGAGAAAACACAGACACTCACGTTATGTTTTGCAACAGTAACAAAGCTACAGTTATGAAGTAGCAACAAAAATAATGTTGTGGCTGGAGTCACCACAGCATAAGGAACTGTATTAAAGGGTCGCAACGTCAGGAAGGGTGAGGACCACTGCTCTACATGCAATTTCTTCATAATGAAAATATTGAAAATTCTTTCTTATAGCTCCTTGTATTTACTATATTTTTTACTTATTTGTATTTTACATACATGTGCATGCTCACACACACACACACACATACACGATGTGATTTACAATTTTTTTTTGGATCCCTTCCTCTTGAGGAAGCAGAATTAACATCAGAATACAAAACAGTACCAGGGCAACCCACACTGGTGCGATACAGCCAAACCTGTGCATTGAAATCTGAAATAGAGCTCCCAGTCTGGTCCCTGGCAGCCTACCAATAAGCAAAGACGTTGGTTAAGACCTTAGTCGAAGAAGTCTCAGTGGCTGCTACAGAGAGGTAGAGGGATCGCTGATCTACTGATTTTGAGCATGCTAGTCTCTGTCAAATAAATCTTTCCGTATAAATCTGACAGCAGATATCCAGCCCCACTGGATCACATGGTGACTATGGAAGGACGGGACATCAGGCGTCTGAGGTGGAGGAAGTATTATATTCTTGCATAGCTGTTTAACCTTCCTGGTGATGTTGCAGAAAGGGGCAGAACCAGGGGCACACAGTGAGCGTCATCTTCATTTGAAGGGAGAAAGGTTAACGACCAGGCTTTAAGGTCCTTTTTGGGGGGTAACGTCTTTAAGAGGGGCTGCCTCACTGCAGACACACTGGTCTATGTCACAGGGACAAGTAGACACATCTTGAAGCAAACGTCAACACAAACCCAACCGAAAACAAACCAGGTCTGTAAGAACGTGCTCCTTACATTAGCTCGTCAAGTTCATCCCCTTGAGAAGAATCGAATCTCCAGGTAAAAAAGGCAAAGCAGCTGATCCTTTCCAGAAGGCTCAGAGAATTTAACTTCTTTCCTTTCCAGAACTGATAAGATCTCAAATAACCACATGGGTCCGGCTCACGGGAGGGGCCAGACCTGGCTGCTCTGCAGAGCTGGTAGTTGTTAGGAGGAAGCCCTCGACTACAGAGAAGAGGGATTTCAAAACCACCAGGCTGTACTTACGTTTGGGGTTTTACATCAGCCTTTCTCGGTGGGCGCTTACCTCACCAGCTTGTTATGCAGCCCCAAAGAGATGAGTGTAACAGAAATTTAAAAGAACCGTGAAGCTCCCTGCCTGTGTGCCGTGCCTCCATCCCTCCGGGCAAAGAGCTTTTGGTTGCATACATTTACGACCTGTGTATTTATGTGTTTTGTGCGTGTGATCCTCATAAACAGTCTGCCTGAGTGACAGGTTGATGGGACAGAAGAACACAAAGAGGTCTAGACAGAACCTGAGGTGCAGCCTAGCAGGCAGCCAGCAGCCTAACGCACGCACGCCATTGCCTTGATCCCACCATTGACTTCCCCCACTGACTCTTTTTCTCTCTTAGTATTGGTAGGTGTTGCTATGGAAGGCTCTTCCAGTCCCCGCTGGGTCCCACCATCTTGCCGTGGCAGCCTGCACCCTGGGTACCACCATCACCCTCAGCCGTTCCATATTTTATGTGGCTTTACCTTGCATATTACACTCGGCTGGAGAATTCTCCTAGCGAGGCAGCTTGAACACCCGCCCCCTGTGAGTTTTAGAGAACGACTTCTTACACTGCCTCTGTGTTTGGGCGGCTCTCCCGTGTTGAAACGGACACAGGACTACCTCAGGAGGCGAAGGAATGACACACTCTATACTGTGCATAGGAATGCCTTTCTAAAATAATGGCCAAGCCACTATTTCTTTCCTTGGAAAATGTGAGACTTTCCTTGGGAGAATAATCAGTAGCCTCAAAGTTTACAGCATCATCTTTTTTCACATATGCCCATGAACTTTTGTCTTCATAGACATTGTTCCTCTTCCTTACTATACAAATTTTGTAAAGACATTTTTTAAAAAAATTATGTATACGTGTGTGTGAGAGGGAGGGACGTTATGTGCACATGTGAACGTGTGCCTCTGGGAAGTCCAGAAAAGAACATAAGATCCCTGGAGCTAGAAGTATGGGTGATTGTGAACTGTCTGGTGTATTTGCTGGAAACCAAATTGGGGTTCTCTGTAAGAGCAGTATGTGCTCTTAGCAACTAAGCCATCTCTCCAGTTCTCTCACTTACCATTTAAAAAAGCCTTTTGTTTACATTTACTTGTGTGCATTTGTGTACATTTACCTCTCTCAAGAGAGAAAGAGAGAGAGAGAGAGAGAGAGAGGGAGGGAGAGAGAGTGTGTGCCTGCACCATGGTGGAGGAGGTCAGAGGACAACTTGTAGGAGTCAGTTTCCCCTTCTTGCAGAAAGCACTTTGACTGGCTGAGTAGTCTCACCAGTACACCATCCTTACCATTTTAAACACTCACTCATTTCATAGATTTCCTTCAAGAATATTTGTTACGTGAACCGTTTCTTAAGCTGTAAAATTAAATTGTGTTCCAGCTCTAAGCAGCAATAAAAAAAAAAAAAAAACACTCTTGTAATCTAAAACCTTGCATCCCTGCAAGAAATTAGGCTTGTGGAAAATGGAATGACTTAGTACCGTGATGATTTTATTGCTTAAATGGAGTTGTAAGAGATAATTTAAATAAAATCAAACACGGAAATCGATTTAGAGAGTCTTATTAAAAATATTTACTTTGAATTGTTCCTTACTTAAAACAGTATATGTATAACTTTACATTTCAAAATCACAAAGCAAACAAGTTCATTTTGACTGTCTGTCTCTGGATCTCCTAGAGCCTTTAAGTCCTGGAAAGAACTAGAAGCCTGTAGAAGAAGCAGGAGCTGGAGGAGTGACAGCAGCTGAGGTGGGGAGAGGGCTGAGCTGAGTCCTCTTCTATCTTAGCTCCCCCCCTCTCACTACCCCTTTATCCCCTTAACCCCTCTAAGAAAGTCTTAACCTATCTCTGCAAAAATACTCCCACCAGGTGCATTAGTGGGAGTGATGGAGTATCAGGAAATAGGAGCTGATCTAGAAGGGGATGAGAGGAGACACGTGAGAACTCTTTACTGCTAGAGTTTCCCAGCTCTTCTAGAACGTGCAGGAGTTGGTCTCCACAGGAGCAGATTACAGGCTGAGGCTACAGCTTATTGTCCTACATGGGAAATCTGATGCGGGGCTGAGAGAAGAAAGTGTGGGTGAGCCGTGCCTTCTGCTCACGCCCCGCCCATGTTTCCCTTCCACAGTTTTGCTTCCTCTCCTCTTTGATCTTCTTTCCACTTCGACATTTAGAAAGCCCAATCAGCTCACCCTTGCCACAGGCAGGTTACGACCTGCTTTTTTTTTTTCTGCCTGGCCACGATTTGTTGATGCTATAGCTCCCTTTTCTGCTCTTTGATCTTCCGCTAAGTTGGCAAAGGACACTCCAGGGAACGATTTATTACTCATTTACTTTATGGTATTGAAAAGGATATAGATAAACATCTCAGTGGAAGAAGGATGCATAGGTCATTGGCAGCCAGAGCTTCTGTGTGTTCTCTGGGGAGGTCAGCCTTCAGGTACATCTACCAGGTTCAGAAATCTAGAGTTCTTTGGCTTCTACGATTCACGGATTTATATAAAGGTTTTTTTACCACCCAGGCATAATCAATATTAAGTACGTCTCCAATGTCTTGGTGGAAGACAAGGGGTCAGGCTTCAGGTTCCAAGCATCAGCTGACCCATGACTTGGTCTTTTTGGTGACCTGACCCAACTAGAAACTTGGGCCATCTCAGTGGAACAAGAGATATTCTCACTCTGAAGTGTGGTCAGGAACTGAACCCAAAGGCTAGCTATAAATGAAAGGCATATTCAGCATTCTTGCCGCCCAGGAAATTACAAAAGCTTTAGAGATTCTTCCGTACCAAGAACCAGAAGCCGAGAACAAGTGCGTATTGGTTATTCCATCAAAATTTTCACGCAATCCAAGATCAAATGACAATCTACATCCTTTGCTTTTACTAACACTAATTCTGTTTTCACTTGTCTGGGAATTGTCCAAGGCCTAGGGTCAATTCTAATTTGGTTCCAGCCAATGTCCCAGAACACTGTCCTTTGGAAACCTTTAAGCTAACTTCCCTACTTGTGGTATCACTCACTGGAACAGGTGGTGTAAGTTCAAGTCCTCAGGATGCTGTGCACAAGGCTTTGAAGTTCCCAGGAAACTCTCTCACCACTCACGACCCCAATCAGTCCTGCGCATGCTCTTGCCATCCTCTTAGACTCTTCCCCTTTAGCCGATACTTCAACTTCAGAGGTCCAAAGTTTATACAGAAGCCTCAGATCTACTACCCTAGCGGGCGAAGACCTTAAAATCCGAGGGCACCGAAGTGCACAACACGCTCAGCTCAGTCACAGTTCACCTATTTTCACTCTGGGCTTTAACTCTTGGTTCCTATTGCCTTGACATTTGTCCCGTTCTCCTGGAATTTGCTGGGCATTTTGTCATAGGAAGGCTTTCTGAACGTGTAGTTTGGTGGGGACAGAGGTCCACCGATACTCTTTATGCTGATAAAAATCTAGTGACCGTTAGCATGAGAAGGGGAAAAGGAGAGTTGTGTGCCACCCACATGGGGCAGGGGTCTTATTCACCAAATCAGAAGTCAGGACATACAACTCCAAGTGTCTCACAAGTCCCGGGGCGGAGCCTTTTCGGTAAGAGCTGGCCTGAGAGGTCCCTGAATATATCGTCATTGTCATTCTCATTCTCGTCTCTAACCAAGGAGAATTGTCTTCAGTGGGCCAAGCAAGAAAGTAAAACTAGACAGGTGTCCCCGAGTTGCACCCTGTCAAGTCTCCAGAGATGAAAAGGTGGGGCATTCTGACCCTGACGAAGTCCTGATTTTTTTTCTCAGGGTGAGGGTCTGCTCTGGCCCTTATTTTCTCAAAGAATTGGGTCAGTAAAGACATATCATAATATCTGAAATACTCAATGTTTTTGGTGTCACATGTCCTGTTTTCTTAACAGAGAAAGGGACAGAAAGAAACAGAGTCTTACCATAGGACACACACGTTGAACTCCTGAGTCAAACATCCATTTGATCTTAATATTTCACAAGTGGAATCTTTGCTAAACACAAACCATTCCTGAGAACATTCTCATACAAGTCCCAGGGCGGACTTTGCATGCTGAAGGGTTAATCAATTGTTGATTGTCAATCGGATTGGATTGGATTGATAAAGTAGTCCTCTTGTGTCTATGGTTATGTGGGCTCAGACCCAGAGAATGGTCTGATGGACTCAAACCATGAATGAAGTATTGGGACATACCGACTTTATGCAAGTATGGCCTAGTTGAAGGAAGTGGGTCCCTGGGGGGTATCCCTGGAAGCTGTATCTTGTCCTGGCTTCTCGTCTCTGCTGCACGCTGCTTCCTGTCCTCTGAGGTGTGAATTGCTCTGTGCAAATTCCCATAGACTTGACTGAAATCTTGAATACAACTTATCTTTCCTCCCTGAAATGGCTTCTGTGGGGTATGTATTAATAGTTACAATAAAACTGGCTGCCACAGGAGCTGTGGTAGTGGTGATGAGGCAGGAGAGTGGCGCTGGTTTAGTGTCCTCCCTGCTCTCCTGGCCACCCCTACTTGGAACTTATTTTCCCTTTACTCTGTACCTAATTACACATGAGGCTCCTGGTCCCAGTGAACTGTGTTGTTGTTGTTGTTGTTTTTTTTTTTAATTACTTGTTCATTACATTTCCATCTTTGTTATGAAATCAGTATTAAGTTTGCATGCTTATTGTGTAGGATGAATTTATCTCCTGTGAATTCTTCAGCTGGGGGAAAAGCTGTGTGCAGACAGCTTTAGTAAGTCTCAAGTGAATAGCAGGAGGGTGCCTGACACACAGACGTATTTCAACAATTGACAAATCTGTATTTATCTCAACTGTAAGAAATGCTGGACCTCTGGATGGGCAGTGCTCTCCGTGTTTTTCTCTATTTCTCCACTCTCTTTGGGCTACCAAACCTTTCACCACTACGTTTAAAATCCATACTTCTCGGACTCATTTTCAGACTGGAAAGGTCTTTCTTTCCTCGTGTCTCTAAAGTAAAGGTCCAGGGGGTCTGTTGGCTTGCTCTCCTGAGGCTGTGCCCTTTAGTGGTTTTCTTTCTCTGTATCTCAGCCCGCCCTCCTTAGGACAGTAGGAGAGGAAGGGGACTTGACAGACAGCTGGGAATTGTTTCCTTCCAAAGCAGTATGAAGTTTGGTTCTGGAGAGCTGTGTTGGCTGACACAGATTCAACATAAACACATGAGGACTACAGAGGCCAAACAGACCCTACCCTGAGCTAAATCTCCAGGCTAACCAGACAGGTCATGTCTGGTGAGGCGTTTCAGGAAATAAACAGTTGCCTTTGATTTTCTATTAGGGTCAAACTACTCACTCAGCTTGTAAAGAGGAGACTGTGGCTTTCTGGGTGTGGAATGTTTGCATCTCTTGTTCTGTTCTTTGTGTGAAGGGACGATGTCATTACAGTACTGCCTACGGCTCCAGGTGCCCAGACCCTCCATGTGAACATCCCCAGTTCAAACAACCTCTAAGCCAATTCTGCTTCAGACTGGATTAGAGGAATGGAAACACCCAGAACCTTTGAAGTCCACGTTCTCTAGAGAGGTCACTAGGCCTACGATGCCAATAGGAAGTCCTGGTTTTTTTTTTAGTCCTCATTGGAAAGGGAGCTCTTGATGTTAGAGAAAGCCTTGTTGTAAGTAGATGGTAATTTTGGCAGAACCTCTTGGAGGTAACCTAGGTCAGGGTTCGAGACTGTGACTTGGTATGAGAGTTGAAAGCACATGTCCTGGATCTAAATGGATGATGCAGACAAATACAGAACACCCAAGGATTAAGTGTGGCATGTCTGCAATGCAAATTGCAGGGGAAGGACAGTAACAACCCAGGCCTTTCTGTGGTGTGTGACCCAGGCTGTGGTCACAGCGTGACTCCCTTTCTATCTGCACATCATCCAAACCTTCTTCTGCTCCACAAGCTATTCAGTCTTATTCCTCTAGTAGAATTCTTTTTCAACTCAAGTCAACTGTAGTAGTTCTCTGTTCCGTGCAACCACTTGATTAGCCCAGCCTCTCTGCATTTTGTTCATTTTGTTTCAAAGATTTGAAAAGTGAGCTACAACCCTGTGCTTCTTATTGAAAGGGAGTGAAAGCTAGAGAGCTTCATGACCTGCTGGAAGCTTGGAGGACTTTTACCCCTCTAGCCATTGGCGGTGGAAAACAGGGGTCCATTCAGAGCCAGCAGGAGATGGTGGCCTATGTCAAATTGCCCGTGTGACTTTGCTGTACCCCC
>JADRCC010569400.1:0-11008 GCA_019843855.1 Hylomyscus alleni | reverse complement strand
ATGATCATCTCATTAGATGCTGAAAAAGCCTCTGACAAAATACAACACAATTTCATATTAAAAGTCTTAAAGAGCTGGAGAAATGGCACAAAGGTTAAGAGCACTGACTGGTCTTCTGAAGGTCCTGAGTTCAAATCCCAGCAACCAGATGGTGGCTCACAACCATCTATAATGATATCTGATGCCCTCTTCTGGGGTTTCTGAAGACAGATACAGTGTACTTACTTATAATAAATAAATAAATCTTTTTTAAAAAGTCATGGAAAAATAAGAATTCCAGGCACATATCTAAACATAATAAAAGCAATATAGATCACACTAACAGCCAACATCAAATTAAATGGAGAGAAACTTGTAGCAATCCCACTAAAAGCAGGGATAAGACAAGACTACACACTCTCACCCTAATTATTCAATATAGTACTCAAAGTTCTAGCTACAGCAATTAGACAATGAAAGAAGGTCAAAGGGATACAAATTCGAAAGGAAGGAATCAAGGTATCATTATTTGCAGATGATACAATAGTATATATAGTGACCCCCAATTTCTACCAGCGAACTCCTTCAGCTGAAAAACAACTTTATCGAACTGGCTGGCAATAAAATTAACTCAAAGAAATAATTACCTTTCCTCTATGGAAAGGATAGTTGAGCTGAGAAAGAACTAGGGAAACATTATCCTTCACAATAGTCACAAATAATATAAAATATTTTGGTATAACTTGAACCAAGCAAGTGAAAGATCTGTAGGAGAAGAAATTCAAGTATCTGAAGAAAGAAATGCAGGAAGGCATGAGAAGATGAAAAGATCTCTCATGCTCATGGATCAATAGGATTAACATAGTAGAAATGGTGAACTTACTGAAAACAATCTATGGTGTCAATGCAATCCCCATCAAAATTTCAATTCAATTCTTCACAGAGATAAAAAGATCAATTCTCAACTTCATCTGGAGTAAAAAAAACCCAGGAGAGCAAAAACAATGTTCAACAATAAAATAACTTCTGGAGAAATTACCATCTTTGACCTCAAGCTGTATACAGAGCAATGATGATTAAAAAAAAAAAAGATATTGATACAGAGATAGACAGGTAGATCAAAGGATTAGAATTGAAAACCCAGAAATAAACTCAAACACCTATAGTCCCTTGATCTTTGTCAAAGAGGCCAAAACCGTACAGTGAGGAAAAAGCAGCAATATCAACAGATTTTGCTGGTCTAATTGGTGGTTTGAATGTAGAAGAATGCAAATTGATTTATTTTTATCTCCTTGTACATAACTCAAGTGCAGTGTATCAATGACTTCCACATAAATCCAAATATGCTGGATCTAATAGAAGAGAAAATGGGAAAGATCCTTGAACACATTGGCACTGGGGAAACTTCCTGAAGGGAACAACAATTGGCTCAGGCTGTAAGAAAAACAATTGATAAATGGAATCCCGTGAAACTGAAAAGCTTTTATAAGGCAAAGGACACTGTCAATAAGTTAGTTGCTGTAACAAGTGACTAGAGCAAGAAGGCTTTAATGAGAGAAGGTTACTTCTCATAGCTTTGGGTACACAGTCTTAAATCAAAGTATTTATATAATCGATTCTTTCTGAGAGATGGGAAGATGAGTATACTCCAATTTTCTCTCCTTGGTTTTGGATGACATTCTCACCTAACTTCACATTGCCTTTGCCTTGCATGTGCCAATCTATCTCAATTCCTCTATCTTCAATACAGTCCTATTGAATTAGGAAATATTGAATGATTAGGAAATATCAACTTAATGTTATTCAAAGACTATGCTTTCAAATAAGTCCACATTCACAGGCCCTGGTGGTTTGGATTTATCATATTTTTGATAGATACAACACAACACAAAATAAAGCCAAATCATTATATTTTAACTCTCAATTATCCAGTAAGTGAAATAAACAATAATAATAGACATAATAATAAAAAATGAACAGTAACATGATAAACAAAATTTTAAAAAAGACAAAATGGCAACCTACAGTTTGGGAAAAAATCTTTACAAACACTATATCTGATAGAGGGTTAATATCTAAAATATGCTAAGAACTCATGAAATTAAACTTCAGAAAACCAAATAGCCCAATTATAAATGGGGTATAGAGCTAAACAAAGATTCTCAACTGAGGAATCTTGAAATGCTGAGAAGCACCTAAAGAAATATTTAACATCATTAGTCATCATGAGTGTACAGGGAGGGATCCATGGTTCCTGAGACATAGGCAGCAGAGGGTAGCCTTGTCTGAAGTCAGTGTGAGGGGATGCCCTTGGTCCTGATTCCCCAGTATTGGGGGATGCTGGAAGGGTGGGGCAGGAGAGGGGCAAGCATCCTCATAGAGACAAAGGGGAAGGAGAAGAGGGAGGACGTGAGATGGGGGATTGTGGAGGGGTATCTTGGAAGTGTGATATCATTTGAGATGTAAATGTATTGAATGATTAATAATAAAATAAAATAAAATGAAGTAAAAAGAAAATACAAATTAAAATGACCATGAGACTCTATCTTACACAAATCAAAATGGATAAGATCAAAATCTTGGGAGACAGCAGATGCTGGTGAGGATGTGGAGAAAGAGAGGCACTACTTCATTGCTAGTAGGATTGCAAGATGGTCCAATGACTTTAGAAATCTATCTGGTGGTTCCTCTGAAAATCAGAAGTATTTCTACCTGAAGACCCAGGTATATGACACTTGGGCTTATACACAAAAGATGCTCTACCATATAACAAGGACACATTCACTACGTTCATGGCAGCCTTATTTACAATAGCCAGAAGCTGGAAGCAACCCACATGCCCCTCAACAGAAGAATAGATACAGAAAATGTGGTACATTTACAGAATGTAATACTACTCAGAGATTAAAAATGAGTACCTCACAAATTCTGAAGGCAAATGGAACGAACTAGAAAATATCATCCTGAGTGAAGTAACCCAGACCCCAAAGGACATATATAATATGTGCTCACTGATTAATGGATATTAGCACAAAAGTTCAGAATATCCATGATATAACTCACAGGCCATATGAAGCTTAAAAAGAAGGAAAGTCACAGTATGAATGCTTCAAATCCACTTCGAAGGGAGAACAAAGTAATCGTGGGATGCAGAGGGATGGAGGGACCTGCATGGGAGAATGAAGGTGGAGACAAAATGGAGTCATAGTAAAGTATGTGAAGAGATAGGGTGCCAGGAGAATGAATAGAAATAAATAGCTGGGGAGCTGCAGAATTTTGGGAGTCATCAGAATGTTCGAGGTGCCAGGGATGAGAGAGACTTCCAGGACCCAGGGGGGATCACATTAGCCAAAATCTTCAATAGCAGGGAAACAGAACCTGAAGAGACCATCTCCAGTAGATATACCTGGCCCTGGTGGAGGGATGGGGCCACCCATACATATAAGAATTTTAAACCCAAATTTGTTCCTGTCTAAAGGACAAAAATGGAACAGAGACTGAAGGAAAGGCCATCCAGAGATGCCCCACCATATGATGCATTCTATCTGCAGACAACAAACCCTGGCATTATCGTTAATTCCCAGAAGTGCTTGAAGGCCAGAATCTGATATGGCTGTCTTCTGAGAATCTCTGCCAGTACCTCACTAAGACAGATGCACTTACTTGCAGGCAACCATATGAAGAGCCTGGGGACCCCAATGGAAGAGTTAGGGGGAGGATTGAAGGAAATGAAGGGAACTGCCACCCCATAGGAAGAACAGCACCAACTAACCTGACCCCTCTGAGTTCCCAGGGACTAAACCACCAGCCAATTTCTAAATTGTACATGTCTGCATATTGATTAATTTTCCTCATGTAAATTTTTTTATACTGAAGAAATATTAGTATAATAAATAAATAATGCAAGTCATAAAGTTTGTGGTAAGGTAATTTTAGCTTTTCACACTAAGGCCAGTGACAAAAGTGATCTCTGTCTTAGGCGACATGGCCTAAAGTGTTAGAACAGACTTTTCTAGAAATGATATAAATGGGCTGGTCCGTGGCTCCCACTACATATGTAACAGAGGACTGCCTTATCTGGCATCAGCTGGATGGGAAGCACTTAGTCTTGTGGAGAATTGATACTCCAGAGAAGGAAGATGCTAGAAGGGTGAGGTAGGAGTGGGTGGGTGGGGGAGCACACTCTTAGAAACAATGGGGAGGGGGTGTAAGTGGATAGGAGACAGGGAAGGGAGATAACATTTGAAATGTAAACAAACAAAATGATTAATAAATTAATGAAAAAGAACCATGATTACTTTCTATCATTTCCCTAAATTTAGTTCTAATAGAATAAATAATTAACTGCCTAATCTTGGCCTACTCTCCTGAAAGAGTAATTTCTTCTTTTAATCTTTTGTCATTCCAAATATGCAATGGTCACACAAAAAGGAGTAAGAATCATGTAACATGACCTGTGGAATAATTCTCATAAGGACAGTGGGAAGTTGACTAGGGTATTAACTATATACAGTGCAGTATTAATTTCTACACAGGATATGATGTTTTATGTGATTTTGTACTAGTATATAGCCTAGACTCTTCCACATTTCAATGATGGATAAAAACATGATTATTAAGTAAACATTTTATTTGTTATTGTTAAAAAGGGTTGAGATAGCCAGGCGGTAGTGGCACACACCTTTAATCCCAGCTCTTGGGAGACAGAGGCAGGCAGATTTCTGAGTTTGAGGCAAGCCTGGTCTACAGAGTGAGTTCCAAGACAGCCAGGTTACAGAGAACCCTGTCTCAAAACAAAACAAAACAAAACAAAACAAAACAAAACAAAACAAAAAATGCTTAAGATATCTCATTTTTGGAATTGAATTCAAAAATCATTTTTTACACCTCTCCTCAAAATTTTGTTAAGCAACATTGTTGTGTGCCAAGTCCCATACAACCTAGAGTTAATTTTGAAACTGTACATGGCTGAGTATTGTTTAATTTTCTTCATCCAAATTATGTTTTACACTGAAGAAATCTCAGTATAATAAATAAATAGTACAAGGCACAAGGTTTGTGGCAAGGTAGTCTCAGCTTGTCGCAATGATACCGGTGACAAAAGTGATCTCTGTTTTAGGAGACATGGCCTAAAGAGTTAGACCAGACATTTCCAGGAATGATATCTTTCCATTTCCATTTTATGACACTGAACTCTGTGCCAGTGGGTGCTGATGTATCAACAAGTTCCTTTGGGTCTTCTCAATACGAGAAAGCAATACTTGTGCCTGACATTTTAAGAATTACACTCTCTGGATCCACAGTCTAACCGTTTATTACACATCCAGATTGAATCTTTGAGCAATAAATCATGCCACTCATGCTTGGGGTACTATTGCTGTCTAGATGAGAATGTCAATGGGATAAAAATTAACAGTGCAGCATGTTAATAAAATGGGGAAATTGCAGCACGACTTTTAAATGTGATAATAGCCTGACCCGTATTTTTCTTATTTTCTGCAAAAGAGGTATTTTCCAGGAGTTTGTTTGAATAACAGTGACAGTAATGAAACTGAAAATATGACAGATGTTAATAAATTATGGTGCTCCACCAACAGCTTAAAAACTGTACCTCTTTGTTGCCTGTGAACTATTGATGAGCTTGCAGTGTTTCAGACCACCTTAATTTATGATGAAACAGTTTTATTTCTTTCAGCAACACTGGCTGTAATTTCCTTATCTATCACTAGAACGGTTTAATGCTTTCATTAATCCACACATCATAAAGCAGAGAGTGAATCTCATTTCTACTCAGATCATTTATTGTTCCTGTTTCAGAAAAGGGAAGGCTGCTTTCTGCTTCATTCAAAGCTAGAGTTAGATTTGGGCTCTTTATGATCTGTCAAAATTACACAGAGAGAATGAATACATGTGGGAATCCTCTGCTGCTCTTTTTTTAATATAATTGTGGATAAAGACACCATCAGTTTCTGGAAAAACTAAGAAAAAAAAGAACAGTAGAATGGTTGACATGTGACAGTAGACAAAAGCAATAATGAATTTAATACAGAATTGGTTTTTATCATTCAAATCAAACAGAACTCCTTGAAATTTTCCCTTCATCTGTTACAACTCTGTGTAGAATCTCTTTTCTAAGAAAGTAGTGTTTGTTTGAAGCAGCTACTTAAGACAAGGCTAAAGGTTCTGAGTTAACTTTTCCAAAAGAACTTTGGTCCTCATTTATCTACTGAACATGTTCAGGACACACTGTAGTTAGTATTGTTGAAGAGAATGGAATGAGACCATTATAATAAAATAGGAAATTATTCTGTCTCCTAGTGATATGGGGTACAGTAACTAGGGATTTTCTAAAATGATTGTAGTATAAAGAAAAATTTGCATTATTAAGAAATTAGAGCTCAGTAATAGGCTGGTGGACAATTTCTGCTTTAAAAATAGAAAGATTGATAATTTATGTCTGTGAAGTATTTGGGTAATCATAGATACTAGCTGTATTGTAAAATGATATAGATTCTAACACCAAGAATACAGGAATAAAAATTTAAGAATGATGAAACAGGAGACATAATCAAATGGAAAATTAGTAACTTAAGATTTAAACAGAAAATAGATATTACTCCTATATGCCATCCATACATACACAAGATGTCATTAATCTGCCAAACATCCATCTCATGGAGAATTCTGAGAAAACCTCAAAGCTAATAACAACACAAACTTTCAGGACACATTTCCAAATAATTAAAGAAACTTAGACATAACCTATGATATCACCAGCTTTATCATATATCCTAATAAAATGTGTTAGCTTAGTGGAGAACATTAACAGTGGCTTTAAAATAATGTTGCCACAATAACCTGGCAGTAGAGCAACTCGGTTAATTTAGGTTTAGCTCTCTAATGGTTTTAAGGATTTGGATTCATCAATTTATTTTGATTAGTTTATTTAAAAATTGTATTCTCTAAATTGCAAATTAAGTTTGAACATAGTAATACTATAGCAAAGATACTCAGAGTCCAAGGTAGAATTGAAAAATTAAGGTTTGAGAATCATTACTGTTCATTAAGATGTAAACCAAAACATTGTAAAATAAAGGGGAAAGATAGGGGAAAAGGATAAAAAAAATTAGTTTTTGTTTGTTTTCTATAATTTCATACATGTGTAGAATGTAATATGATCAAACCTAACCACATTTCTCTATTCTTAATCATGCTACATGCTCCCAGAATGCCTTCTGGCAATTTTACATACATATATATATATATATATATATATATATATCATATATACACACATATATGTATGATATCCTCATATATATATATGTATGTATATCTGGATATATATATATATATATATATATATATATATATACACATATATACATGTGTGTGTAAGAGAATATTGCTCAGTTGTAAAGAAAATTAAATCATGAAATTTCGTTGAATGTAAATGAATGGAAATGGAAAAATTACACTGAATGAGGTCACCACGTACAGAAAGACAGACATGATATGAGATGAAAATCTCAAAGGATAAAAATATCAATAATTAATGATTCTCCCTTCCCAGGAATTATCTACCACCAATAGTTCATCAGCACAGGGTGAGGCATGAAGATCATCTCCTTGCCTTTGCCTGGTTGTTTGACTGCCTTGATCTTGTTTTTTATGATGTATTATTCATTAATTGGCCTTAAATATTGCTTGACTACAGTCCTATTTAGAAAATTCTTTCTAATACTTGTATCTATAAGGATACTATCAATATTTTCCCAGAACTTTTAGTTTTCATATTGAGGTCATTGATTCTATGAGAATTTAAGCTCATATTATCTCTGTCTTTCTGGACTTGGGTTACCTCACTCAGTTTAATTTTTCCAGTTCCAATCATTTTCCTAAAAATTTCATGATTGCTTTTTCCAGCTAAGTAATCCTCTCCTGCTAATGAGGTACCACATTTTTCATTTTTACTCATCTATGGATGGATGTCTCTATTCACAACTGTCATGAACACAGCATCAGTGAACACAGGTATGCAAGTGTCTCTCAAGTAGGACATAAAGACTTTTTGTGTCTGCCCAGAAAATGTATAATTGCCTCATATAACAGCTATACTTCTGAATTTTACAGAACTTCTAGATTATTTCCAGTTTTCATGTCATCAACATTACATCTGTCTTCTTCTTTCCCTACATGAACCCAGAATTGTTGCAATTGTATCTCTGATGTTGGTCATTCACACTGGTGTGAGTAGAGTCAAATAAACTTGGAGGAACCCATGACTCCAGCTGCATATGTAGCAGATGATGGCCTTGTCAGGCATCAAAGGGAAGGGAGGCCCTTGTTCTTGTGAAGGCTTGATGTCCTAGTGTAAGGGAATGCTAGGGTGGTGGGATGGGAGTGGGTATGTGGGTCCTGGAGGTGCTGGCCTCAGAAATCCCAGGTGCTGGGATTAAAGGTGTGTACCACCACAACCCGGCCTGAAAATTGCTCATTTTTATGTGTCATGAAACACAGTATCATACAACCCCCTGCTGGAAATCTGCAGATGGTTAGGACTTTCCAACAACTCCACTTACCTCAAGGGAGAAAGTATTCAATATGTATATTTGTATATAAGACAAGAGACACAAGCATTGGCGGAAAGATAACAGCAAGCATTATGAAAAGAAAAAAATATTTAGATACTACAAATTGTTAAGTTTCAGAATTTTGGAAAATAGTAAATAATTTGGTGTATTAAATCCATCAACCCAAGATGGAAACAGTGTTTGAAAGTGAGCTTGTTAAGTAACAGCTGATTTACTGTGGATGTCAGGGAATCTTGATTTCTGTATGTAATAATTGTAAGAACAGTCACCTTGGAGTGACTTCAGATCCCATCCAGACCATTCAGTTTCTTGCATGGTTATTTAATCACACTGAAATAGCAGCAGTCTAGCAATTACATACTAGATATATTCCTTTCCCCAAGCTTTCAACATTCTTGTTCTTTGCTTAACATTCTCCAAGAGAAACATGTCTTTGAAGAATTGTGATCCTCATTTTAATTTGTAATAATTCTTCCTGTACTCAATTAAAGGCTCTGCCCACCCTGTGGGTTTACTTCCCTCCATCTCTGGGTCAACTGATTTTGTGTTTCTAATATTCACAGTTTGGAATTAATTAATGCATCACAATCTGTCCATAGTGAAAAATAAGGGTCAGGATGTTTTACTTCATATTGGCAATTAGTTGCACTAGCACCATTTTGGAAACAAAAAGTGTCTCCTTCACCTCTGAATAATCAGTGCTATGTGGAACTCCATTTTATTGATTTTTCTCTCTTCCCAACTATCATGCTTTCATATGTTTGAAAGTTCAGCATTGCTCCAAACTATCCATCTCCACATTGCGATGAATTTTCCAATTTGCTGATAATCTGTCTCAAGCAAGTTTACTATCTCCAGACATAATGTAAATATTTTCTAATCGCTGTTTTTGCTTTTATTGACATGTGTTAACACATAGGTGTGTTTCAAACCTCCCAGCATGTGTGACTTTAGTGCTTATTTAGCATGTTATTTAGTATTCATTTGTTTAATGCCAACAAGAACACATACGCTTATGCCTGTAATTCTCATTGTCACATACCTTCCCTTGTGTGAGTCCCTTTCTGGGGAGGCTGCTGTGCCCTTTGCTCTGCAGAATCTCTGTTGCTATTTCTAGGACCTCAGGGCTGTGGGAGACAATCCTCTCAGCTTTGACTTTCTCAAAGCACCTTCATGCTGTTTTTATTTCTGAAGAATATTTTGAACAGAAGTAGAATTCTAGGTTGACCCTGCTTCCCTCTTCTAGTTACTTCAAAGGCATAAACAAATAATTTTCAGGTAAGGATCCAGTGGAAAAATCTGTGAAGCTATGCCTTCATTGTTTCCTGTTCCCACAATCACTTCAAAGTATTGGTGTTTGCCTACTGTTATTGCTATTCAAACAGCCATTGTGATGGGTGCTTTCTTTGTCCTTTATTATGTCTTATTTAATTGAAATAATTTAGTCATTTGAAATGTTTTCTATTAGCTTTGATAATCAGTCATTGCATAATCAAATATTTACATGAATTTCATGTCCGTTTTTAGAATAATTAGTATTATCTTCAAGAAAAAACATAATCTATTCCCTTTTTATGATTTAGTTGTATACACTGCAGCTTAAAATATGCTATTAAGCCTACAGTTTTTATGTTTTAATACCATTTTTAGTAAAGTCTATTACTTTACAATTTCTTGGTAGTAGGTTCATATACTTTAAATGTGTGTGTGTGTGTGTGTGTGTGTGTGTGTGTGTGTGTGTGTATGTTCTGGTTTGCATGTGCATGTATGCAGTGTACATCTGTGTGTGTATTCATCTTCACATACACATGGGTACATGTGAAATTGATATTAGCTATCTCCTTGGATTATTCTCTACCTTATATATTGATGTAGGTTCCCTTTCTGAATCAAGAAATCAATGATTTGATAGTCTATCTTGCAAACATGCTCAAAGGATGCTTGTTTCTGCTTCTGAAGCACTGGTATTAATAAGCAGGTCATTATATGTACCTAGAATTTACCTTGGTGCTGCCAATTCAAACAATGGTAGTCATACTTTATCTACTGAGACAACTTCGAAGACTCTTTTCATTTCACACACCCACCCTCCCCCCCCCACACACACACAGAGAGAGAGAGAGAGAGAGAGAGAGAGAGAGAATTAATGTATGTGTGTTTACAAATTGAATATCAATGAATATATTTACATAAAAATAGAATACTTGCTGTATGTTTATATGCAATCCTTCAAACATACAAATTATTTTTAATAACATTATCACCGCTAGTATTGATTTTGCCAGTTTCCATTAACTGATTTAAGTCTCATCTGGGTATATTTGTTCTAATTCATGGTCTATCTGATAGTTTCTAACAAGCCAGAATATTGAATATGTCACTGAATAACTAGCTTTTCTTGTACTTGTTTTAAGGATATCAAATACTACTTTCCC
>JADRCC010569396.1:0-10401 GCA_019843855.1 Hylomyscus alleni | reverse complement strand
TACACGATAGACTAGAAATATTGGGTAAAATTGCCTTCAGGCTGTGTGTAGCAGATAAGTGTGAAACACACAAATGTTTCACTCTGGACTCTCATGTCCAGATCTGGGTCCTATACCTGAGATACCATATTATATAGATGCAAATATTCAAAAACTCAAAAGGAAAGAAAACAGTAATATTAATTACTTTTGGTACTTAGCAAGCATGTGAAATAAGTGGCTTTATATATGGATCCATACATATGTATGTATACACACATATACACATATGTACATGTATTTATGCATAATATATCTATATGTATATAGATATACCCATAATATGTTTAGGAGTACATGTATGTGTATTACATACACATATACACATTATGTAATATATAGGTATATATAAACACCCATAATATAAGTTTAGGTTTCTATGTATATGTACACATATGAAATATATACATGTGCACATAACTGTAAATATAATACATATGTAGTTATAAATATATTCATAAACTATAAACCTGTAAATATCTACACACATACATTGATATTATATATGCATATCACATATACAACTTATATATAGGTCTCTGTACAAACCCTTATATATTTTAGGTATGTACATATATATAATTATAATATAATGTATACACATGTACATAAACACTGTATAAATATGCATACACACTTTCATATGTGCATCCCAGGGATCAAACTCAGGTTTTCACTCTTGTCAACAAGCTCCTCTACCCACTGAGCCTTCCTGTCAGCCCACAAACAAAGTTTTGTTAGAGGATTTTTCTATCAACCTCATTACAACACATATATATGTGCCATATATATATCTATACATAAATATACATATACATTTACACATTAGGGCACATCTTTTCAGTCTCATTTCCTGCTGATGCTGTATTAGTCAGGGTTATCTCATAGAACAGAACTATAGTGTGAGAGTTTGTTTAAAGAGGGTTTATTAGATTGTCTTACATGTAGAAGCTGGACCAAACAATGGCTGTCTTCACATTGACGAAGTTGCTCAATTCAAGTGGCTGATTTTTCAGCAGTCCCAGGCTGCTGCTGAAGGCCTGGAGGCTCTTGGAGAGATGCTGGTCCTAGTGTACATTGGGAGGCAAGAAGCTGGATCCCAATGTGAGTGCTGGATGGCAACAGAAGCAGAAGCTGAGTAGATGAACTCACCAGCAAGACAAGAAGGAAGATAGGCAAAAAGTAAAGGCTTTTCCCACTTATGTCCCTTTTATCTGACTGATACTGGAAGGTCCCACTCATATATAGGGCGAGTCTTCCCATTTGAATGAACCAAATGAAGAAGATTTCTCACAGGTGTGCCTAGCAACATATCTAAACCCCAAATCCAGTTAAGATGACTGCCAAGATGAACCATCACACCTGCCTTTAGCTCTTCATCTTCCTCATTCAGGGTCCTAGCAAACCTTCAAAGTTGAAAGCTTGTTGTAATGAGGTTGTTAGAAAAAAATCTCTAACAAAACCTTATTGGTGGGCTGGCAGGAAGGCTCAGTGGGTAGAGGAGCTTGTTACCAAGAAAGAGGACCTAAGTTCAATCTCTGAGATGCACATGGTGGAAGGAGTGAACTCACTCCCACAAGTTGTTCTTAGTCAAGTGGTGCTCAGTGTGAGATCTGGTATTCACATTGATGATTCAGTGATACTACAATCTACCTCAATGTATTATTTTTGCCAGTCACCCTCCATAAAGAAGAAACATAGAGTTTCTTGCTATTCGCAGACTCTGAGAATATTCTTTTTGCAAAGGCTGGCAGTGGTTGCAGAGAATAAATGGTTGTTGAGTGCTCAGCCCTAAACAGGACATTTGTAGCATCGCAGGAGATGGGAGGAGAAGGATCATAGGAGCTGGAAGACAGAGAGAAGGTCAGATACTGACCTCTGTGCACAACCACAGTCATGACCACAGCACCCGTGGCTGTCTGCAATGGGCCTGCACAAGATGGAACTCCTCAGCTGTCAATCATGGATTGGAGAGGGGCTCACTGGGCTAGTGATGGACTTTGGGAGGGGCATAGCCACCAGAATCCAAAACCATCATCTCGTACCTGTTCCTGGATAAGCTCAGTGGGTCTCAAATCCAAGAGTTGAACAAGAGGATTTGTTGGGAGGCAAAAGGCGACAGGTGTTGGTGTTAGGGATGAGAGGGAGAAGAGGGACAGGATGAGGGTGAGGATAATCAGGATGCATCACACATATAGAAACGGTTGAAGAACAAATTCAATATAAAAATTATATCAGGGCCTAGCTGTGGGGGAAAAAGGATTCTGCTGTGGGGTTAGAGAGAAGGCTCAGAGGTGAAGAGGACTTGCTCTTGCAGAGGTCCTGGGTTTGGATCCAAGCACCATATCAGGCAGCTCACTATCATCTTTAACCCCTGTTCTGGCCTCCAGGCCACCCCTCACACACACACACACACACACACACACACACACACACACATACATGCACATGCACACACACGCGAGTGCACACATGCACACCCTCCATGTATGAAGCAATTGAATTTTCCGATGTGTAGGAAAAACTACAATCATTTTGTGCAATCACTACCATCATTTTGTGTCCTTCCCTTAAGAATAGCTGTTCCTTTGTCCTCCAAGATGGGCATGACTCTGGGCTGGAGGTCATACCAGGTATAACTCAGAGAGACAGCCAGGCTGCCTAGCAAACAAAACAGGTTGCAAGAGGGTGCAATGCCATGAAATAAGTTAGAATGAACATCCCTTTGTTATCTCCGTGGCAGCCTGCCCATTCCACTCTCACAGGCTAGTTTCCTATGCTTAACAGCAGTTGGAGAGCTGAATAGGCAGATACCAGGAATGATTTCATGGGATGAGAGGGGAAGGGAGATAGAGAAACACATTTTGACAGTTAATCCAGACCCAGGAAAACACAGTCATGTCTATAGCAAGCAAATAGAACTAGGATGGCTCAGAAGTTTGCCACCAAGATGATGACCCTGGGCTGCAGAGATGACTCAGCCATTAAGAGTGTTTACTGCTCTTGCAGAGGACCTGGATTTGCTTCTCAGCACCCACATTGCCTGTAATTTCAGCTTCAGGGGATCTGACCCCCTCTCCTGACCCCCACAGGCCTCTGCGCTCACACCTACACACTCTACTCCCCACCCACCACGTATATGTACTTTTAAAATAATAAGTCTTTATCATGATCCTGTCTCTATTTCCAAATCCTCTCCGCCTGTATCTTCAACGTTTCCTAAAGAGCCTCTGCCAGCCTATTTTATGTTCATTGATTGGTGTGTGGGGGAGGGGGCGTTCCCATTGGAGGACAGATTGGGGTGTTGGCTGTCTTCCTCTGCACCTTAGTGATGGTGTTAAGAGCCTCTCACTGAACCTGGCTTCACTGATTGGCTAGTCTGGTTGGCTAATGAGTCCCAGCCATCCTCTTTTCTCTGATGTCTCTGTGCTGGGACTCCAAGTACAGACTACACCATACCTGGGTTTTTAGGTGACACTGTGGATCCAAAGTCAGGTCCCACGAGGCTGCAGCAAGGACTTTGTCTCCCGATTCATCCACACTGATCCATCTCCCCATTCCCTGTTGTATATTTACTTACTGAAGAGAGATCCTCAGCCCAGGCTGAACTATTGAACTCGAACTCAGGAGCCCTCTGTCTCTGCCTCTGAGTTCCGGGTTCACAGGTGTCTACCACTGAGCCCTGCTCTGCAAGTGACTATGGAGGTCTTTGACATTCCCTTGGTGGCTTCCGGGGCACTGTCCACTGGGAGCTGTGGAGTCCTGTATATGGCTTGAGATTGCCTGGTGTGGAGAGAACGGGTCTCCCTTCCCCTGCCTTGAGCCTCCTCCTGTTCACAAGCTCCTCTCATCTTACAGATTGGGTAGCTTCCTAGAGAAAGCTTAATGCCTCTTGACGGGCAGGGAGCCAAGCTCTGAGATTGTGTGAGAAAAATGGCCAGTTTCAGTGGTAGATTCTGTCCATTAAAACCTATTACGACTCCCCTCCCAGAACCCAGCTGGTTCCATTATAGAAAATTGGAGGGAAATAGTGTCAGCGTTAGTGCCATAAAAATGAATAGGAATCTTGCTTTCTATTATTCTAAATTACAGATTGTTGCATTGATATGTATTTATTTTTGGCGTTTCTCTCTGGCCTTGGTGGAGGGTCTGACCCCTGAATAATGTATAAACAGAAAGACGCATGTCAGCGCTTGAGCCTTGCCTCTCTCACCTTTGTTTTTTTTTTTCTTCTTGTTTGTAATAAAGTTTTTAAAATGAAACATTCTTAAGTGGATTGGTAATCTCAACTCTTTTACATTCAATTGCTGTCTGGGCAAATGGCCATTGGAAGGAAATAGGAGGAAATAGTTCATAGAGAGACAAAGTTGCAAACTTGCTTCCAGGCCTTGTGTAGCTTGAGGAAAAATTTTCTTTTCTATTTAATTATGTGTATTTGGGAAGGTGTGTGTGTTGGCCTGGCAAATATGTTTATGCAGTACCTAGAGAGCCCAGAAGAGGGCATTGGAGCCCCCTGGACGTGGAGTTTCAGGTGATTGTGAGCCCTGGTGGTTTCTTTTCTTTTCTTTTTTTTTAATGTTAGTGTCCAAAATAAATTTTTTATTAGATATTTTCATTATTTGCATGTCATATGATATCTCCTTTCCCAGCTTCCCCTCTGGAAAAAAAAAGAAAAACAAAAAAACAATTAAAAACCCTGTTCCCTCCCTTTTCCCCCTGCTCACCAATCCACCCTCTCCCTCTTCCTGGCCCTGGCATTCCCCTACACTGGGGCATAGAACTTTCACAGGGCCAAGGGCCTCTCTTGCCTTTGATGACTGACTAGGCCATCTTCTGCTATACATATGCTGCTGGAGCCATTAGTCCCACCATGTGTACTCTTTGGTTGGTGGTTTAGTCCCTGGGAGCTCTGAGGGTACTAGTTAGTTCATATTGTTGTTTGTCCTAAGAGGCTGTAAACCCCTTCAGCTCCTTAGGTCCTTTCTCTAGCTCCTTCATTGGGGACCCTGTGCTCAGTCCAATGGATGGCTGTGGGCCTCTACTTCTGTGTTAGTTGGGCACTGGCAGAGCCTCTCAGGAGACAGCTATATCAGGCTCCTGTCTGCCAGCACTTGCTGGCATCCACAATAGTGTCTGGATTTGATGACTGAATATGAGAAGAGTTCCCAGGTGGAGCAGTCTCTGGATTGTCCTTCCTTCAGTCTCTGCTCCATAGTTTGTCTCTGCAACTCCTTCCATGGGTATTTTGTTCCCTCTTTTAAGAAGGAACAAAGTATCCATACTTTGGTCTTCCTTCTTCTTGAGTTTCTTGTGGTTTGTGGATTGTACTTTGTGTATTCCAATCTTCTGGGCTAATATCCACTTATGAGAGAGTGCATACCATGTGTGTTCTTTTGTGATTGGGTTACCTCACTCAGGATGATATTCTCCAGATCCATCCATTTCCCTAAGAATTTCATAAATTCATTGTTTTTAATAGCAGAGTAGTACTCCATTGTGTAGATGTACCACAATTTCTGTATCCATTCCTCTGTTGAGGGACATCTGGGTTGTTTCCAGCTTTTGGATATGATAAATAAGGCTGCTATTAACATAATGGAGCATGTGTCCTTATTACATGTTGGAGCATCTT
Source organism: Hylomyscus alleni (assembly GCA_019843855.1). Taxonomy (NCBI): domain Eukaryota; kingdom Metazoa; phylum Chordata; class Mammalia; order Rodentia; family Muridae; genus Hylomyscus; species Hylomyscus alleni. Next base: position 4,730 of record JADRCC010569396.1, on the reverse strand, counting down.
CTGTGTATATGCCCAGGAGTGGTATAGCTGGGTACTTTGGTAGTACTATGTCCAATTTTTGTAGGAACCACCAAACTGATTTCCAGAGTGGTTGTACCAGCTTGCAGTCCCACCAGCAATAAAGGAGTGTCCCTCTTTCTCCACAACCTCTCCAGAATCTGCTGTCACCTGAGTTTTTTATGGTACTAGCCAATCTGACTGGTGTGAAGTGGAATCTCAGGGTTGTTTTGATTTGCATTTCCCTGATGTTGAACATTTCCTTAGGTGCTTCTCAACCATTCAGTTTTCGTCAGTTGAGAATTCTCTGTTTAACTCTGTACCCCCCATTTTTTAATAGGGTTATTTGGTTCTCTGGAGTCTAACTTCTTATGTTCTTTCCAGTTTCTTTTTGCAGTCACTTAAAGCTATGAGTTTTCCTCTTAGGACTGCTTTCATTGTGTTCCCTAAGTTTAGGTATGTTGTGGCTTCATTTTCATTAAACTCTAGAAAGTCTATAATTTCTTTATTTCTTCCTTGACCAAGTTATCATTGAGTAGAGTGTTTTTAAGCTTCCACGTGTATGTGGGCATTCTATTGTTTATGTTGTTATTGAGGAGCAGCCTTAGTCCATGGTGATTTGATAGGAAGCAAGGAATTATTTCAATCTTCTTGTATCTGTTGAGGCCTGATTTGTGACCAATTATATGGTCAATTTTGGAGAAAATACCATGAGGCGCTGAGAAGAAGGTATATCCTTTTGTTTTAGGATAAAAAGTTCTATAGATATCTGTTAAATCCATCTGTTTCATGACTTCTGTTAGTCTCATTGTGTCTTTGTTTAGTTTCTGTTTCCATGAACTATCCATTGCAGAGAGTGGGGTGCTGAATCTCCCACTATTATTGTGTGCGGTGCAATGTGTGCTTTGAGCTTTAGTAAAGTTTCTTTTATGAATGTTGATGCCCTTGTATTTGGAGCATTGAGGTTCAGAATTGAGAGTTCATCTTGGTAGATCATATCTTTGATGAGTATGAAGTGTCCCTCCTTATCATTTTTGATCACTTTAGGTTGAAAGTCGATTTTATTCGATATTAGAATGACTACTCCAGCTTTTTTCTTGGGACCATTGGCTTGGAAAATTGTTTTCTAGCCTTTTATTATGAGGTAGTGGCTGTCTTTGTCACTGAAGTGGGTTTCCTGTATGCAACAAAATGTTGGGTTCTGTTTACATACCCAGTCTGATAGTCTATGTCTTTTTATTGGGGAATTGAGTCCATTGATATTAATAGATATTAGGGAAAAGTAATTGTTGCTTCCTGTTATTTTAATTGTTAGAATTGGAATCCTGTTCAAGTGGCTATCTTCTTTTAGTTTTGTTGGAAGATTACTTTCTTGCTTTTTCTAGTATGTAGTTTCCCTCCTTGTGTTGGAGTTTTCCATTTATTATCCTTTGAAGAGCTGGATTTGTGGAAACTTATTTTGTAAATTTGGTGTTGTCATGGAATACTTTGGTTTCTCCATCTATGATGATTGAGCGTTTTGCTGGGTGTAGTAGTCTGGGATGGCATTTGTGTTCTCTTAGGGTCTGTATGACATCAACCTAGGATCTTCTGGCTTTCATAGTCTCTGGTGAGAAGTCTGGTGTAATTTTGATAGGTCTGCCTTTATATGTTACTTGACGTTTTCCCCTCACTGCTTTTAATATTCTTTGTTTTGTGCATTTGGTGTTTTGACTATTATGTGGCGGGAGGAATTTCTTTTCTGGTCCAGTCTATTTGGAGTTCTATAGACTTCTTGTTTGTTCATGGGCATCTCTTTCTTTAGGCAAGGGAAGTTTTGTTCTGTAATTTTTTTTTCATTTTTTATTAGATATTTTCTTCATTTACATGTCATATGATTTCTCCTTTCCCAGTTTCCCATACAAAACAAAACAAAACAAAAAACAAGAACAAACCCCTGTTGCCTCCCCCTTCCCCTTGCTTGCTAGCTTCCTTCTCCCACTTATTGGCCCTGGCATTCCCCTACACTGGGGCACAGAACCTTCACAGGGCCAAGGGCCTCTCCTCCCATGGATGACCGATTTTGCAATCCTCTACTATATACATGCTGCCAGAGAAATCAGTCTCACCATGTATACTCCTTGGTTGGTGGTTTAGTCCCTGGGACCTCCGAGGGTACTAGTTAGTTCATATTGTTCTTCGTCCTAAGGGGCAGCAAATCCTTCAGCTCCTTGGGTTCTTTCTCTAACTCTTTCATTGGTGACTCTGTACTCAGTTCAATGGATGGCTGTGAGCCTCTACTTCTGTATTAGTAGGGGACTGTCAGAGCCTCTCAGGAGACAGTTATATTAGCTGGATTGTCCTTCCTTCAGTCTATTTACTGGCCCCTTAAGTTGGAAGTCTTCATTCTCTTCTATACCATTATCCTTAGGTTTGGTCTTCTCATTGTGTCCTGGATTTCCTGTATGTTTTGGGTTAGGAACTTTTTGCAGTGTTTTTTTGACTGTTGTGTCAATGTTTTCTATGGTATCTTCTGCACCTAAGATTTTCTCTTCTATCTCTTGTATTCTGTTGTTATCTTACATCTATGGTTCCGAACTTCTTTCCTAGGTTTTCAATCTCCAGAGTTGTCTCTCTTTGTAATTTTTTACCTGTTTCTACTTCCATTTTTAGGTCCTGGATGGTTTTGTTCAATTCCTTCACCTGATTGATTGTGCTTCCCTGTAATTCTTTAAGGGATTTTTGTGTTTCCTCTTTAAGGGCTTGTACCTGTTAACCTGTGTTCTCCTGTATTTCTTTAAGGGAGTTAGCCGTGTCCTTCTTAAACTTCTCTATCACCATTATGAGATATTATTATAGATCCAAGTCTTGTTTTTCTGGTGTTTTGGGGTATCCAGGACTTGCTGTGGTGGGAGTCCTAGGTTCTGATTATGCCAACTAGTCTTGCTTTCTGTTGGTAAGATTCTTGCATTTGCCTTTCACCATCTGTTGATCTCTGGTGTTAGATGGAGCTTGTTCCTCCTGTGGGTCTCTAAGCCTGTGTCAGCATTTCTGGGAGGTCAATTCTTCTCTGGTAAGACTGGTATGCAGAGGGCTGTGGATCAGCAGTCCCTCCTGAGTCCTGGGGTCAGAGTACTCCCTGGAGACAAGCTCTCCACTTGCAGGAAAGGGGAAGAGAGGGCTGTGGATCTGCCGTCCCTCCTAGGTGTAGAAGGAAGTAGAAAGGATCCTGTCCCATCTGCCCAGCCACTTCTGAGGCTTGTGCCTCCCGGATGGTCCGCCTTAGAAAGTCACTGGAGAGAAAATGGTGATCTCACCTGAGTCCCTGGGTCAGAGCACTCCCTGGAAACAAGCTCTCCACTTGTAGGAAAGAGGCAGAGAGGGTTGTGGATCCGCTGTCCCTCCTAGGTGTAGACAAAGGTAAAAAAAAAGACCCTGGTGGTTTATTAAAACCAAACTTGGGTCCCCTTGAAGAACAGCAAGTGCTCTTAACTGCCAAGTTATCTTTTCAGTCCTCTTTGGAAGCTTTGAAATGAGAATAAGAATTCAGAGAAATCAGGGTTCATGGCAATAAAGGCAGTTCATTTTAGCATGCTTCAATACAGTGACATCTTTTGTTTGGGCACACTCAAGCTTAGATGTTTTTTTTCCATTCAGACCTGGGTATTTACCAGGAGGAATCTTAAAAGTGAGCAGCTGAAGGACAAAGCCACCATGACTGTAACAAAAAGGGCTATGTGTGCATTGTGAAGCGATCTATTATTCAGAACAGTTTGTATCTTGCTGGTCTAGCACTTAAGCAGCTACTGAGAGTATAAAGACCAAAATACAATAAATCCTTGAACTTCTAGAGATTTGAGAGGCAGTCGAATTATTATAGAGATGAGACAAGAAATTCCAGAGCACTGGCTCCCTCCCTTCTTCCTTACCTCCTCTCCCTTCCTCTATCCTACAGTGTCTTCCCCTACTCCCTCTTTTTCTCTTTGTTTCATTCTGGGTCTCATGTATCCCAGGTTGGCCTATGCATCTGAAGATGACCTTATACTTCAGACCCTCCTGTCTCTAACTTTCCACTGCTGGGATTACTGCACCGCCACATCTGCTTTCTGCAGCTCTGGGAATGGAGCTCAGGGCTTCATGCATGCTAGGGAAGCCTCTCACTCACTGAGCTACATCTCCAGCTCTATGGCAGAGAATTTTTTGAATTTCAGGAACATGTGTAACCCTTTTTGGGATCTTCAAATGACAGTTGAACAATATAGCTGAAAAAAGAGCAACAGCAGCTTATTGACCTTAGCATTTAAAAATGTGGACTGTGTGTGCTGTTGCTTATTCATGGTTCTTGAGAATCTGTGGGCAGAGGTATAACAAATTTGAGGACATTCTGAACTAGGTTAAAAAAAAAAAAGCTGGGCATAGTGGCAGATGGCTGTCATTCTAGCATTAATGGTGCCAAAGTAGGAGGATTGATCAAATTCAAGTCCAGTCTGACTTACGTAGCAAGTTCTACATAATGTGACCTTGTCTCAAGGTAAGATAAAGAGTTCCGGATTTCAACTTCATGACTGTGTGAGAGAAACACCCAGGGATTTTACAAAGGTTGGGACATTTATACATGCTTCCAAACACTGGTATAGGCATGGTGTCTTATAAAGGACCGTTATAAAGAAAACAGTTTCGTTGGATCTGGCTTAGAGTTTCAGAGGACTAGTTAGTTATTATTAGGGTGGGAAGCGTGGTGGCATGCGGGTAGA